>CAUYON010051808.1:0-14950 GCA_963573935.1 Arctocebus calabarensis
GAAAGAAAGAAAGAAAGAAAGAAAGAAAGAAAGAAAGAAAGAAAGAAAGAAAGAAAGAAAGAAAGAAAGAAAGGAAGGAAGGAAGGAAGGAAGGAAGGAAGGAAGGAAGGAAGGAAGGAAGGAAGGAAGGAAGGAAGGAAGAGAGAAAGAAAGAATTCATGTTGTAAAAGGCACTGAAACACGCTCTCATTTTAGATGAAATATTTATTTGAAGGAAAATGTCAGACACCTTGAGCTATTTTTTTTTAATCTTCAGTACCCTGTCCTTCTTTAATTCTTTTTTTCTTTTCTTCAGTACCCTGTCCTTTTCCAATTATACTTACTTTCTTCACAAGAGAAAAAAAGAAGACAAAAAGACCTATATTTTGCATGCTAAGCTTTAAGTGCCCTGTATATCCATCCAAAACTACTTCATATGAAGTTTTTGTGGGAAATAATTATTTTTGAGTACAGAATCTGTTTATGCAAAGCTGAATTCTACTTACGTTTCAAAAGTATTTAACAACAATATTAGGTCTTTGGTTGCTTAACCATATGAAACCTGGATCAGATGAATATCAAGGATAGCTTTATGTGTCATTTTGCAGAGACTTGCTGTGAGAAAGCTATTAGTATCTTTGAAAATGTTAACTGATAACACCTTAAGACTCTGTCATAAAAAATGTGTATCTATGTTTCAATAAAGGAAAGTGAATAATTAGAATCACTAGATTATCAAATTGTCTAATTTCTAATGGTGGTCTTTAAGGTGCACAGTAACAACTAGAGATGCCATTTTGGATTGTAGAGCCCAGAAATTAACCAATAATAGGCAACCACTTGCTCAATTGCCAACTTCATTCTAGAGTTCTGGTTAGCTGCACACATTGGTAAGACACAAGAAATCAGACATAGTGCCTAAGTGACTGCAAATTGTGCATAGCTGAACAGGTGTGTGCATGTGTGTGGGAGGCAGTTGTATCATTATAAACACATGAGTAATCACAAATGTTGAATAGAAGAGAGCAGAATTATTTCTAAATCTGATAAGCATGCATGGAAACTCTCAGGAATTCGTTTTCACTTTTGAAAATCTTCAAGATCAAATAGATTACTATTTTTTTTTTTTTTTAGAAACCCTGCAACTACATGTAGGTAAAATGCTAACAACATGGTGGTATGCAAACACTTTGAAAAGACTTTGATTGGTTAATTCTCCTAGGCAATTCATCAGTTTTGCCCTAAAGAATGTTCCATCAGATTTCTGTTCATTTTTTTAATGTTTTATTGTATTTATTTAGGTATAGTCTCAATTTGTTGCCCTCGGTAAAGTGCCATGGTGTCACCATAGCTCACAGCAACATCAACCTTTGGGGCTGAAATGATCCTCTTGCCTCAGCCTCCTTTGTAGCTGGTATTACAGGTGAGGACCACAATGCTTGGCCATTTTTTAGAGACAGGGTCTTGCTCTTGACTCAGGTTGGTCTTCAATTCCTCAGCTCAAGCAATCTGCCTGCCTCGGCCTCCCAGAGTGCTAGGATTACAACACGAGCCACAGTACCCAGCCTTATTATTTTTATAAAGAAGGGTATTCTATCCAGATGCTACATCCAATCAGGTTCTCAAGTTAGCTTTGGCATCTTCTATGAGTACCTCATAGGTCAATTTCATGAGGAGATGAAACACATATGTGTGGGCAGACAATGCAATTATTGTGAATCTTGCCATTTTTCCAAGAAGTTCTTTCACTTAGCTGAATCTAAATGTATCTGCTAAAATCTAAAAGCCATTTTTGAAACTTCAGAAGACAGTTCATATTGTTCTTTTCCTCTCAGAAGTACTATTTTAATTGCTTGTAGATAGCAATAAGATTGTCACGCAGCCTCACATCATCAGTCATGTAGCCTTTCCTTAAGTATCTTCCTAGTTTATAGTCATTTAATATCCTGCAGAATAAGATCCACCAATTGGTATTAGGAGGTATAATTCCAGAGACTAGCCAAACTATAGTGAAAATTAATGAGTAATTTAGACTTTATCCACTTTCCTTCCCCTATCATCCATTAAAAATATTAGACTATTTATTCTTACGTTGCTTCTACTTCCCAAATTCTAGTTCTTAGCCACATGACTTATAGGTGTCTATTTTTATTTTTTCCCTTTTGAATAGTCTGGATTTGTCAAAATTTTTTCCCTGAGATAACTTGAGTGCTTCTGAAAAATGCATATTCTCTGATGTACTGAATTGTATCGCCAAGTGGTAGAGCCAAGGGATCTAATTCTTTTTGTTGTTGTTGCAGTTTGGGGATGGGACCAGGTTTGAACTCACCACCTCCAGTATATTGGGCCGACACGCTATTCCTTGAGCCACAGGCACTGCCCCCAGGGGATCTACTCTTTAATAAACTTCAGAAAGAAACAAAATCAGAGAGCCTTCAAGCCAAGGACTCTTCTTAGAGTGATACAGAGCAATGACAATATGGTAAGCTACATAGCCCAACTACAGTCCACTGAACTTTCCTGTCTCCATTGCTTGTTCTATTGATTTTCACTCTGCTTAAATTGCTTTATCTTACCTCAACCTGTTGAAATCTTGCCTATCCACCAGAGTCAAAAGTGCTATCTTCTTGATGAAGACTATCCTAATCTCCTGCCTAGTTTTGATTATACCTACCTATGAAATTCTACTGCACTTTATTTGTATTTGAAATATGCTTATTTCTTATTTGTTCTACAAAACTTTCAGCTCTTAGCCTTGCCAGAGGCTCCCAGCCAAAAACTTAAACCTTACCAGCTAAGACAGTATTATGCTAATCTTTATAATAATCCACCTCTAAAGTGCACAACTACTTTTCATGTATCAGAAACCTAATTAGCTTCAAGTAAGTTTATTCAGGATCTAAAACAGTGCCTAACATAATGAAAAGATTCTTTTATGCTTCATATTAAGCTATGATCATTTTAATAAATAATTTAAATTTTTGCTCCATTTTGTTGACTAGTGTTTAACTTGTGATTCACAGTGGATCACAAATCTTTTTGCATGTACATGATTAAATCACTAATGAAAGTAATAAATCTCTTTTAATATGTACTGTAAAACACAAATCAGGTGGTTTTGAATTACATATAGCCACGTATCTAACTATCACTGCCTCTTGTTTTTACCACTCCGAGTGTGTGGATTGCAACTCTTGGAAAACAAATCATTTCACAAAGTTCCATTTTTTAAATAATTTTATTAAATCAAAATTGTGTACATTGGTGCAATCATAAGGAAGAATGTGCTTCATATACAATCAGAAATATTTTGATCATATTGTTAGAGATAGCCTTCACGGCATTTTCTTGATCACTATATAAAGACATTAATACTCCACATTTAATAAGTTTCACCAGTACCCTGCTAAGAAGTGTGTTCCCACTAATTGCCGTCCCTCCACCCCTCCTGCCCCCTCCCCTCCCTTTCCCTTTTCCCTGTATTCTTGTGCTATAATTGGGTTTAGCCTTCATATGAAAGCTATAAATTAGCTTCATATTAAGGCTGAGTACATTGGATACTTTTTCTTTCATTCTTGAGATACTTTGCTAAGAAGAATATGTGGAATGAACAGGTTTTATGCACAATACATTTAAAATCAAGATAGTGGAAAAAAAATTTTTTAAATCAAGATAGTGGCTTAAAACTCAGAAAGAGCACTGATGTTCAAGTGTCTGCAATGTGGTGTGCCCAGACCAAGGACTTTATTTACATGTATCACGCTGTCTAATTTAATCCTTATAGCCTTCTATGTGAACACAGTTACCCTCTCTTTATAAAGAAACTGAGGAACGGGATGGTTCACTAATTTGTTCTAAAGCACACAACTAGAAGAGGCGGAGCCCCATTTCGATCTAGGAAGTCAGACTTCGTAAACTCTCTGTGGGGTAGCGGTAAGTTAAGCATAAATCATGGAAGAAAGGTGCGTGGTCCACACTCAGAGACTATTCCTTCATTCACAGACACTCGGTTCCCGCCAGGAACACAGGCATAAAACACTCATGATCAAGTCATTTAATCTGAAAGTAATGCCATTATTCTTAGTGGTTTCTAGTAATTTTTTATAAACCTCCAAATAAATCCATGACATTTTAACTCTTATCCTAAGTTGTAACGCTGGGACATGTTTACAGCAGAATAGTTGAATGACACAAAAAATATTAAATCAACAATAATCTATTCAGAAGTAAATTCTTCAAAATCTATGTATATCTTTCTAAATTATTTTCTACGTACAGGTATTTTTTCCAAAAAATTGTCTTTATATATGACTGTAATATGTGGTCATTTATTTTGTTGTGGTTCAATTATATATTTATCTTTTTTTTATTAAATCATAGCTGCGTACATTAGTGCAATCAAGGGGTACAATGTGCTGGCTTCATATACAATCTGAAATATTTATCTTTTTACTGGAGAGGCTGAAGTAAGAACCCCAAAAGCTTTAAGTTTCAATAAGCTTTTACTTTCCTTTAAGGAAAATGTCTTCAGCACTTCTTTCTTTCATAAAGTTTCATGACTCCTGCATTTTGATTTTTTGATGAAGGCAATCTTGCTAGCCAAGCAATAGAGGACTGACTGGGGAAGCCGTGGATGGGCCTGGAAGCCACGTGGGGTAAAAATCTACGGGACATAGTGTCCCTGAGATGGCCTAGCAGGAATTTAGTCTAGTGAGAGTGTTCCATACACAGTGACAGGAAACAACCAATCAAATCCTCTCCAGGATAAATATGCTAGCCGATTTTGCTCCATGAACTCAGATACTGAGACTACATCCAAATGCAGTATCCAAATGTGTAGCTGAAAAAAGAATTTCCTATGTCTCATCTACAATAGGCCACTGGTCAGTTTCTTCACATAAGATTCACAGAGTCCAATCAGAGCATTCCTAAACACTGTTTCCAAGCGTTACCTAGGTGACATTTATTAGCAGAATGTCTATTAATAGCACCATGTCAGGTGCTAAAAAATAAGTTGATACCCATGAGGAAGTAAAGAAGATACCAAACAAGGCAGTAACTGAATCATGCAAGAAATATTAAAGAAAAAATTATTCTGACACTTGGTAAATGGTAGGAAAAGACTATCTTGATAGGTGTCAAGACTACTACAGGGACAGAGAGATCAGGTTCAACCCTGAATAGAAAAACCAAGTAGAGATTCCCAGTCAGGAGCAGGTTGTGGGTTTGGTGAATGGAAAATTACTGAAAGGAGGTGTCATGGGTAGGCGAATTCTTGGCAAGCTGACCCAATGTAACTCTTGATGAGAGAAGTGGGGTGATCCAATATCAAGGGGATTCACGCTGGACTGATTCAGCAGGATTCTTGTTGAAATTGGGCTATGCAGGCCTGTCAAGGATGGGGCCAAAGGTCAAAGGCTTAGAGGAGCCAAAGTCTGGTCAAGAAAATAGTATTGTCAGCAGTTAGGAAAGTTTCATGGTGTCAGTGGGACTTGAATTAAGCCTTAGAGGTGGGATTGAATAGAGACATACAAAAAAGGAGAGGTAAACCTCCATCATGGACCAAGACAAAACTGAGGAGAGAAAAGTATATTTAAAGCCTGGAGAGCAGAAGCAAGGAGAGTGCTAGGACATAGAGAAGACAAGCAGACTCCAGAGGGACCTGGATGCTGGGCTGGCTGCAAAATGATACAGTAATTAGATATTGGGTCTTGCTGGACATTAATCAACATTTTCATTACTTATTAAGTTTTTTAAAGTAGAACTTTGAACGATATAAATAAGAACCAATGAAGTACAAGCTAACATGTCAGCAATGTCCATCCAAAGAAGTTAAATATACATTCATAACCCTAAATGAGTTTGTAAGTCTACTAACTATGCCTCATGATATAAATGCAGATCAAAACAACTTATAACATTAATATATTTGTAAATAAAAATTAAACACACTAAAAGTGAATAAATTTCTAGGACTTCAATGCAGTAGTTACATATATGAGGTGTGACAATTATGTTCATGAACCTAACACTGTGCCCTTATGTAGGCCACAACATACTAACAACTCAGTAAGGTTTCATAACCTTGGTATATCAGCCTCTCACAGCTGTGTTCATGTTGACATGTGGCAGAGTTTAGCTGAGTGGCATTCATTATTATTGTTGGGTGTTTTGTGTGTCATTGTGAGACTGTCAAGCTCGAATCAGAGCAACGAACAAAAATTAATAAATTTCTTGTTAAACTTGGTAAGAGTGGGAGTAAAATCCAGGACATGCAAGCCCATATTTATGGGGACAATGCCATGTAGAAAACCCCAGTGCACAAATGATTAAGTGTTTTTCTGAAGGGAGAGTAAGCATCACAGATGAAGAAAGGTCAAGGTGACCAGTAACACACAGCACTGATGAAAACAAGGTAAAAGATCATAAAACTGTATGGCAAAATTGTTGACTGACTATAGTATACCAAGTAAACATCAATAGAGAAATAGGAAAACCTTAACTAAAATTGTAGCCAACAACTCATGGCTCCTGCATCACAACAACGCACCAGCTCACACAGCACTGTCTGTGAGGGAGTTTTTAGCCAGTAAATAAATAACTGTATTGGAACACCCTCCCTATTCACCTAACCTAGCCCACAACAACTTTTTCCTTCACTCATAGATAAAGGAAACATTAACAGGAAGACATTTTGAAGACATTCAGGACATCAAGAATAATATCATGCCAGTGATATGAAGCCATTCCAGAAAAAGAGTTCCAAAATTGCTTTGAAGGGTGGGCTAGGTGCGGGTGTCAGTGGACTCTGAGGGTGACTGCAGTGACATTCAGCAATGCGGTATGGAGTACTTTTTGTATGAGTTCGCAAACTTAATTGTCAGACCACATACATATAAAGTATCTAGTGGCAAACCTTCCTTGTAATGACAAAACAATCAGAATATACAATATTAAATTCACCTAAGCTACTTCCACGGCTTTCCAAGCAACCACATGGGCGTTCATTGCCACTGAACAGGACGCTAGCATCCCTTTTCGAAAGAGCCATCTGCTTTGCTAGATTTAGTGCGACAAAGTAAGGCAAACTGACAAGATCTTAAACAAGATGTTACTCAGTTATGTTAAGCCTCTGCTACCAAATCTAGCTTTTCTTAATAAGAAATCTCATTTCTTTTCATGTGAGAAAACACAGGTTAGCCACTTTGAGAAGAATCCATGTTATATTGGCTTTTTCTTGCACTAAATGCCTTTTATTCAGTCTGGCTTCACTAAATACTCCACGAGCACAGGTGCGGTGGCTCAACCTCTACTCCCAGCACTTTGGGAGGCCAAGACATGAGGACTGCTTGAGGCCAGGAGTTCCAAACAAACCCAGGCAAAACGGCAAGACCCTGTCTCTACAAAAAAAAGCAGAAAAATCAGCTGGGTATGCTGGCACACACTCATAGTCCAAGCTTCTCAGGAGACTGAGGCAGGAGGCTCACTGGAGCCCAGGACTTTGAAGCTGCACTGAGTTGTGATGATGACACTGCACTCTAGTGTGGGCCACAAAAATTGAAAACAACAAGAACGCTGTATGAGTTAATAAATGAAGTCAAGTATCTTACTACTAACTACTTGAGCTTTCCTTGTTCAAAAAACAAATTCTGTAATGAAGGAATCAGAAAAGTCAGCTTTCTAAATGTCTCTGCTTTGTGTTGGTCGTCTCAGTAACTAATAGAAAGCATTCTGATGCACTTTCACTCCAGTTGAAAATGATTATTAGATGAGTGACTCCCCAGCCTCAGGGGCAACATATACTCAAAGGAACTAAAACTTTGCTCAGTTTTCACCCAAAATGAGCAATGAATACAACTGCCATGACTCTTCTCCAACTGAAGCAGATGGAAAATCATTAGTAGTCATCCTGGGGAATGATTCCCTAACAGCACCTTACATACAAATCCTAGCCCAGAAAATAAATGGGACTTTAACTCATATTTTTGTGTGTGAAAGAGTAGCATATCTGCAAATCTGGTGAATTGAATACATATACTTAAATCTTTCTACAGCAAATATCACAAAGGTTTTAATCACTACCACTTGCCAAATTTCTAAGATTTGTTTCTACTCTTGCTCAAAGAGCAAACAAAAAGAAAATCCTGGAAGGTAGCTATAGAGAAATTACTACCAAAAATTAACACTATAAACTTAGTGGCCTGGCTCAATGCCCATAGATCAGCAGTTAGGGTGCCAGGCACATGCACTGGGACTGGTCTGTTCAAACCCAGCCCAAGCTTGCTAAACAAAAAAACAAAAAATAGCTGGGCATCGTAGCAGGCACCTATAGTCCCAGCTACTAGGGAGGCAAGAGAATCACTTGAGCCCAAGACTTTGAGGTTGCTGTGAGCTGTGCCTCCATGGCACTCCACCAAGGACGACATAGTGAGACCTTGTCTCAAATAGGGTGGCACCTGTGGCTCAGTGATCAGGGCACCAGCCCCATATACGGAGAGTGACGGGTTCGAATCCGCCCCCAGCCAAACTGCAACAAAAAATAGCCAGGTGTTGTGGTGGACGCCAGCTACTCTGGAGGCTGAGGCAAGTCAATCACCTAAGCCCAGGAGCTGGAGGTTGCTGTGAGTTGTGACACCACAGCACTCTATCATGGGTGACAAAGTGAGACTCTGTCTCTAAAAATAAATAAATAAATAAATAAATAAATAAATAAATAAATAAATAAATAAATATTAATTTAATTTAATTAATGTCCTATGCCCATGCTTGTGTGTATTGTATGCTATTTACAATACATAGAATTAACATTCCCTTTCCCTTTTTCTTTGTTTTTAAATACACAAATTTTTACCATGATCTTAGAAATCCAGATTACTAATTAGCCAAATGGACTCAAAGATTTTGATTTTTTGAAAATGAATTTCTTTCTTTTAATTAAATCATCCTTTAAAGATAAAGACTCAAAGATTTTGAATTTACAAGAGAACACGATTACTCACTCATGTGTCCAGGATACATCTAATGAGTGCACCATAAAAACCACCAAATCTAAGTAACTAAGGAGAAAGTATGACTGAGTTATACAGGATATTTGAAAAACAGAGATTTACTCATTTCAGATCGATGGAATGGCTCCAGCTCTGACGTACCGTAAGAAAGTGACAGATGAGAGGAGAGACATCCAAGTTTTCAGTGTAGCTCTCTTACCCATCAGGTGTGTAAACACAGGCCCTTCATTCAACCTGCCAATTCTGCCTTCTCCAACTTTCAAAGACAGTCTCTGCTACCTCGCTGAGCTTTCTTTTTCACATAGACACACAAATATTTATAATACAAGGAAAAGTTTTTGACAAGTAGAAATGGAAACATAAATATTACGAAGTGGCTACTAACACTATCTGTAAGCAGAGCCATGCCAGCCTTACTAACTGCATTTGTAATTATTAGCATCATCTACATAACCACATTTATTAGAAGAAATAGCCTTCAATAGAGTGGTTCTCTCCAGGTCTTACTAATTAAATAAGCCATCTTTTTAACAGAGTGGTCAATGGTAAGTTAGCTCAGGTCACATCAATTATCACAAAAAATGATTAACAATTTAAGGAAGTTTTATCAGTTCATGTGCATAAATGCACATAAACAATATAAATGCAATTAACTTAGATACAAATATAGAAGGAAAGCAACTAAAAAATGAGAACGAAGATCAGAAAAATTTGGCAAGAGTTTTAAAGAACACAACAGGTACAGAGAATCATTTTCTACTCTTAACTCAATTTTGAATCCTTAACTACATTGACACGAAATGCCAGGAAAATACAATACTTCGGGTGGGATTCAGGAAGCCTGGGCTTCTGATATTCTAAGAAACCTATTTGAAGGAATTTTTTTTTTTTTTTTTTAGGGTATAGTTCCTAAGATAGTATTAGTTCCTCTGCTACCTGTGAGAAGGATTCAAGGATTGTAAAGGTGCTAGCAACTCAGTAGTTAAGTTTGCTATCCACTCATATGACAGTGAATGGGAAGTATAGAAGAGAAACGGGTGCCATCAAATCTTGGGCAAAGTCCACACCAGAAGCACCAATGGAATGGGAAACTTTGTCCAAGATGAATCTGATAGGAAGAGAGGGGAGCAGTGACAGCTCTGTCTCATGCAGGCACCTACTATATGGAAGCCACAAATCATTTGGGTGACATAATGGAAGTAAATAGCCATGATGTCACTATTGGAGTTTCCTAGAACAGTGGCAAATACGAATGACAAATGACTAAAGGCAAATTACAGCATTGGTACAAAGGAAAACACAAGAATTAGGTGAGAAATTGGCTATGTACCTCTGGAGTTAATCATTAACGGGGTAAAAAAATAATAATAATAATTAATAGGGTAGGACAAGGTAAGAATAGATTTTAAGAAAGTAGAGTTTGAAATTCCTCCCCCCTCCCCCACCCAGAAAAAAGTCATAAAAATTAAGAACTCAGCTCTGGAGTTGGACTGACTGGGTCTGAATTCTAGATTTGACATTTAGCTCTGTGATTGTAGGCAAATGACTCAAACTTCATGGGTCTCAGATTCTTCATTCATCTATAAAAAGGAAGATATTAGCTTATGTCTTATCTTTTCCATGATTGTTGTAAGAAATAAAGGAAAAAAGGAATAGGTGACGTTCAATGAACACATATTTTATGTGAGACAAAGTTCTAAACACGAAATGTATTCAATCATATATATTCTCCACAACTGTGTGAAATCAATTCAATTATCAACCCTATTTTTTACAGGTGAGAAAACAGAGCTTAACCCATTGTTCGATAAATTTTTATTTTTTGACTCTAAATTACTAAGATAAGGGTAGTATCAAAAGAGAAGATTCGCAAAAGTAGATGTCATTAAAAAAATCACAAGTAGGATCAATGACAAAAATGGGGTCAAGAAGACAAAGCAACGTGCTACAGAGTTCAATGATGTGTTTGAATTTTAAAAGAACATAAACAAAAAGAGGTGATATACTTAAGAAGGATAATTTTGTTATAGGTATAAATCCTAAATGAGATGAAGTTGACAATAAAAGGAGCTATTTCATATCTATATGCAGTATTATCCAAATAAGAAAGAGGAAAACCAATTGTCTGGGCCACACAGAATAAAGTTATAATGCTAGTGAATGTAGAGTTCCTCGAATTTCCTCATCCAGAACATGCTTAAAGTTTTCATAACCGTTTTCTCTCTCACTTTCTACTAATTCCCTGTCATAGTCTATATACACGCTCTATTCTTTACCGTTTGGTTTAAAATAACACAAAACACCTCTCTCCTTTTTTCTGTCTCTTTCAACTCAATGCAATTAGGTCTCCATCCTCTCCAGTCACCTTAACATTAAGAAAAACCTTCATAATTGCAAGAAGTAATAAATTCTTTCTGAGACTCCTCTGATTTTACCTTTCTGAATATCAGACATCATTGTCCCCACTCTCCTGAAATGCCCTTCTTTTGCACGTGGCTGGTCTCCTTGCCACCTCTCTAGGCAACCCCTCTGCTATTCCTTTCTTCGCCTTCACCCAACTCTAAATATCAGTGTTCTGTTATTTCACCCCTCTATTTCACTCAAGAGATGAGACACATCCTATTTTAATCTAATAATTCTCCATGCTTTACTTTGGGCACAGTCCCAGGTGCCCTCAACTCTCCAGAGCTTAGTTCTGAAACTTTCCGCAGAACAAGTATAAAAAATACTAATTTTTTTTTTTTAAAGTGTCACTCTGTTTAACCTAATGCATTGCTTTCTCGTTAGAAATTCAGCTTCCTCTGCGATCCCCAATAGGCCTCGTTTATAATACTACTTATCGGGTTTCTCAGTACATCAATTTCCCTCTTCTTTCTCCTAAGAGGTTTGATCAGACACACAGCAAAAGCCTTTGGTTCCTCTTTTGCTTCCCCAGAGGCTTCTTTGTCTGCCAATACCTGTGCTGGCTGCTAAGCTGCTTCAGAATTCTCTCTCCCGCCTCGCCCACCAGGCCAATTAGGAATGACTTCTAGCTTATTCTCTGTTAGGTTACAAAAGGGCTTTCAACCATTAACCAAAGTGCTTAATGTTTACAATTTTTCCTCAGTTCAGACAATGCTTACAGATCTGTAGGATCTTTGATTTAAACCCCTGAACACAGAGACAGTTAAAAACACAACTATCCTAAAGAGATCATTCTGAACCACAGACAGATTACTTGTTAGATTTTCAAAGAATTTCTTTATGCAGGAAATGTATGTCTATTTCCCTGGAACTTTGGAAGGAAAGTAGAACAACTTTGTTTGGGAATCAACCATTAAGCAAGAAAAAAATGTCTTATGCCTACATATTTAATGTAATTTCCTTTCTGTCTGAGACTTCCTAAGCTCAGATATTTTTCTGGATCTAAGCCAGTAAGTTTATATCATCCTTTCCATTTTCAGATTCTAATGACCACGGTAGATAGCACTCTCCAGCACTTTATGATGAGTCCACAAATAAAGAACCTCAAGTCAAACTTCTCTAGTGACCCAAGCATAATGATACCTAAGGAAAGGATAGAGGAAGCCCCAGTCCTTTCTCCAAAGCTCTCCCCTAATCCTGGATGACCAGGACCCTGCTCCGACTCTTCCCAACAGCAGCAGTGCTTCTAATGCAATCTTACACTGGCTTACTCTACGCAATGTGTAGTCCTAGATTTTTCAGATACATGCCATCAGTTCCATTATTGCAATTATCCCTAATGGTATAGTGTACTTTATATGTGTCAGTGCTAAACAGACTGTGAGTGAGCATTTGACTAATGCTCACTGACACTGCAACCTACTAACTTAGAGCTCTAGTAGCATGATTTCATCCAAGCCCCAGCTTACTTCTTATTCTTGTTTCAAATTTCCATCATTTTGGCTATTCTGAATTACCATGAGACTAACATTTATGAGTAGTAAGGGATTAGGGTTAGGTCCCTTGAATTTTAGACTGAATAGTTCCTATATCACAAAACCCAGTCCAGTTGCATACCTTCCTGTGAACATGTGCTGTATACATAAAGCTCATTAGCCTCCCATGAAGCTTCTAAAATTAATTGACGAATATGCATGAGAGAGTCAATGATGGTCACAAACTGTTCAAAAATGCTCCCCCCGATTCAATGACATTAATCCCCCCAAAACCTCAGTTGGATCCCATAATTAATTAGTTTAACCAAATTTTGATTTTCGACAAAATGTCTTATGAGTTTCCAGAAAACTAAATAGTAAAAAGCAAAATAACATAATACATATAGTAAAATACATATAAATATGACTATAGTAAGATAAAAATAAGGTATAGTAAAAAGTAAAATAAAGCAATATCTAAGTAAGATGGTCATATAGTTCATCATCCAAATGGGACACTGTACAAGTAAAAAGAACCACCAATAACGACTACACAAAGACAACAAGCACAAACCAGAACTGTCCTGGGCAAACCAAGACACAAGCTCTAGTCAAAGCCAAAATGAATCTCTGCCCTTCTCAAGAGCACATCTAAAAGTGGTTTTGATTTGCATTTCCCTGATGATTAAAGATGATGAGTATTTTTTCATGTGTCTATAGGCCATGCACCTATCTTCTTCACAGAAGCTTCTGTTCAAGTCTCTTGCCCACAATGAAATGAGATTACTTATTCTTTTCTTATTAATAAGAGTTCCCTGTGGATTCTGGTTATCAAACCTTTGTCAGAAACATAACCCGCAAATACCCTCTCCCATTCTGAGAGCTGTCTGCTTGCTTTACTTACTATGTTCTTGGCTGTGCAGAAGCTTTTTAGTTTGATCAGATCCTAGTAATGTATTTTTGGTGTTGCTTCAATTGCCCAGGCCAATTCCTCCTCCTAAAGTATTCTCCCAGGCCAATTTCTTCCAGTGTTTCCCCAGCACTCTCTCCAAGAATCTTTATAGTTTCATATCTAAAGTTTAAATCTTTTATCCAGTGAGAGTCAATTTTTGTTAATGGTGAAAGGTGTGGGTCTAGTTTCAGTCTTCTACAAGTTGCCAGCTAGTTCTCTCAGCACCGTTTGTTAAATAGGGACTCTTTCACCCAGTATTATATTTTTGATAGGCTTATCAAAGATCAAATGATGATAAGCGTCTGAATTCATCTCTTGGTTCTCAATTCTGTTCCATACATCTACTTCTCTATTTTTGTGCCAGTACCATGCTGTTTTGATCACTTTGAGATATCATCTAACTCCAATAAGAGTGGCTCACATAACAAAATCCCAAAACTACAGATATTGGCATGCATGTGGAGAAAAGGGAACACTTCTTCACTGCTGGTGGGAATGCAAGCTAAAATGCCTCTTTTGGAAACAAATATGGAGAATATTCAGTGATCTAAAAGTAGACCTGCCATTTGATCCTGCAATTCCTCTACTAGGAGTATATTGAAAAAACCAAAAATCATTTTATTACAAGGATATTTGCACCAGATTGTTCATTACAGCTCAATTCATAACAGCCAAGTCATGGAAGAAGCCCAAGTGTCCATCAACCCATGAATGAATTAATAAATTGTGGTATATATATACCATGGAATATTATGCAGCTTTAAAAAAAAGATGGAGACTTTACCTTTTTTATGTTTATATGGATGGAACTAGAACATATGCTACTTAGTAAAGTATCTCAAGAATTGAGGAAAAAGTATCCAATGTACTCAGTACTATTATGAAACCAATTTACAATCACTCACACCTTCATATGAAGAATAGATCACAACTATAGCCCAGAATGAAGGTAGGTGGGATGAAAGGGGAGGGGGAAGGTCAGATGGAGGGAGAGTGAATGGTGGGATCACACCTATGGTGCATATTGCAAGGGTACATGTCAGACCTATTAAGTATAGAGTATAAATGTCTTAACAATAATTAAGTAAATGAGAGAAGGGATATATTAGCCCGTATGATGTACGCATTCCAAA
>CAUYON010051809.1:0-25383 GCA_963573935.1 Arctocebus calabarensis
TAATCTCAAATATCTATTATTCTTTTTTAAATTTTTTTTATTAAATCATAGCTGTGTACTTTAATGCAATCATAGGGAACAATGTGCTGTTTTTATATACAATTTGAAATATTTTCATCAAACTGGTTAACATAGCCTTCATGGCATTTTCTTAGTTATTGTGTTAAGACATTTATATTCTACATTTAGTAAGTTTCACCTGTACCCTTCTAAGATGCACTATAGGTGTGGTTCCACTAATTACCCTCCCTCCACCCATTCTCACTCCTCCCCTCCCCTATTATTCTTTATGTTGGGAACATCCTGTATCTTCCTTTTAGCTATTTGAAGCTATAAATTATTGTTAACTGTAGTGATCCTACAGTGGTATAGAATACTAGAATTTATTCCTTCTATCTACGTGTAATTTTGTATTTTTTTGTAATTTTGTGTTTTTATCCTCCTTCCTCTCTAGAGAGCACACATTTTCCCCAGTGTATGTTGTTCTCAATCTCTCTTTCTTAATCTCTTTCTCTCTCACACAGACACACACACACTCACATTTCTAAGCTTCTACATATTGAACACTTTAAAAGTGGGTAGTTCAAATTGAGATATTGGGTAAGTGTAAAATATACACAATTTGATTTTAAAGATATAAGTATGAAGAAAATGAACAAAAATATTTCAGATATATTGGTTTAAATAACAAGTTCTTAATTTCACCTATTTCATTTTATTTGTTAATATGGCTATTAGAAAATTTTTAATTACATATTTATATTGGACAACTATGCAGTAGAAGTTGTACTGAACTTCATTTCTTCAAATATGCACCACAGTCCCCAACCTTTTTGGCCCAGGGACTGGTTCATGGAAGACAATTTTCTATGGATAAGGGGGTGGGGATGGTTTAGATTTGATTCTGTAAGCAACTGGTCTATTATGGCTTCTGTGCAGTCAAACCTCTCTACTAATGACAATCTGTGTTTGCACCCCCTCCCCAGAGCTAATGTCACAGCCTCAGTTCCACCTCAGATCATCAGGCATTAGCTCCTCACAAGGAGCAGGCAATCTAGATCTCTCACAAGCTTAGTTTGTAGTAAGGCTCACACCCCTGTGAGAGTCTAATGCCACCGCTCCTCTGACAGGAGGCAGAGCTTAGGCAGTGATGCAAGAGATGGGGAGCAGCCGTAAATACAGATGAAGCTTCACTTGCAGCAGCTCACCTCCTGCTGTGACATGGTTCCTAACAAGTCATGGACCAGTACTAGTCCATGCCCCAGGGTTGGGGACCACTGTGTGTGGTATGCAGACTCTTGCATAACACTGGGTCCCTACCAACATCCATTTTCTTTTACTGCAGGCCCTTTTCACAATGTTCCCTTTCTTGCAAATATGTCAACTTGTTCTTTTATGAAAAAGCTTTAAAGCTCACCTCTTCTATAAAGCCTCATCATCAAATATCCCAGAGTTATTTGCACCATCTTCTGGACTTTTACCATAATTAACTGCTATTAGCTAACATATTTGTTTATAAATCTGTCTCTTCTATTCTCAAAGTCAAGTAGGGTAAATTATTCACCACTGCCCCTTCAACTGTTTTACAAAATATAGGTTCTCGCTAGATTTTTACTTAAAAAAATGAATGAGCCTTTAATCACTCTGGGTCTCAGCTTCCCTAGGGCATGAGAGTAGCACTCTTGCCTCTTTCACAAAGAAGCTATAAGAATAAAAAATTGCTATCATATTTAAAATATTTTTTTAAATTACAAAACCTACACATTGCTTCTGCATTCTTTTACTTACAAACAACTTACATAGGGTCTTGGTTTCTAAAGTTATTATGCTGCTGCTTATCTTCCAAAGTTAAATTTTTTTAAGCCATAAAAATATTTCACCAAATTGTAATTTATTCTTGAAAGTACATTTTTCCAATGTGTTGTTGGTGTGAAAAGAAAGAAAATACATACTTGATTTGATTTTGAAGAGTGAGTAGGTCATGTTGTTTATTAATACAAGTGACATACATGCAAGAAGATGTAGAAATGATAGACTTAGGCACTGTTATTTTCTGGATATATCATTTAACTAAGTTCCTACACCATCTATTCATTAACACTAACCACAAATATCTGTTTCTCATTAAAATTTCTCCAAGTATTCTGAAAATATTAACTATTTCATAATACATTTTTTTGTGATGGTTTAGAATCATTTAATGACAATGTTGTAGAGATATAAGAGAGGTTAGTGATCCCTAGTCTATACCCTTATTTTGTAGAAAGTTAGTCAAGGCCTGGATTTTGATTCCCAAGCAGCAGATAAACCAGCTGGTACAATCAATCCGGTAACTGGACTGACTGGTACAGATCTCCTGGAAGATTACCAATTTTTTTTAATAGGAAATTATACTCATTTTCATATAATAGAAACTTCAGTGAAGAAAACCCAAATGCAGTCTGAGAAACAAGTAAGTGCAATAAAATATATGAACTCAAAAACAGAGTACCAACAGGTCAGAGAAGAAAAAAGGGGATCACAAAAAGCTATAGTGAAGACACAACATCTAAAGACAGTCTCAAGTAATGGCTTAGCAGACAAGGTAAAGGGAATGATTCCCTGTCTAGAGGGATGACTGGAACATCATCCTAAGGTCACAACCTAGTTAAAAAATATGTCCAGAAAATAACAGTGCTTAAGTCTATCATTTATACATCCTTTTGCATGCATAATGCTGTATTAGTAAATAACTTGATGCTTTGGTAATAATACTTAGTGCCTCTTTACATGGTCAGTTAATTTTAACACTAAAAAGATGATATAATTATTTTAAGACAGAAACACTGACACCAGTGTTATTCTAAATACCTTAACTAGACTGTATCTTCAAGTCTCGCCAACACAACAATGCTTATTTTTAAAAGTAAGTTAATTTAAAAGATGATAGTTAGTTACCTTTTAAAAGATAAATTCCTCCCTGAATGTAATTTAGAAGATTTAGTAAAACTGAAGGCACAAAACAATGAACTACATGAGAAATCACCCAGAACACCTGTCATAAGTAAACATTAAGTACATGTTAGTTGATTTAAAACCTGGTTTTCCCTGGAACATAATCTGAAAATTACCAATGTAATTCTTGGCTAGAAAGCATAATTATATATCTCTACAACAGAGTACTACAGAATGTTTTGTCATTAGTGTTCTAGAAAGTTAAATTAACCCAACTAAGATAGTTTCTCATTAATAAATAGTAGAAATAATAATTATTACAGTCTGTATTTGAATGAGTAACAAAAATGGAACAAGTTATTAACATATTACCTATCCCATGTAAGAAAAACACTGTAAATATTGTTTCCATGTTTTTAAATATGTAATTTACATATTTAAAAACATAGAAACTATGGTCTGATATATAATTGTACATCTAAGCAAAAAATAGAAATTTATCACGAAAATTAAAATAATAAAACTTATAGACAGAATAAAGTTGAGTAAAGGTCAGAAATCAAAGGCAACCTAAAATAAGTTTTCTCCTAAGACACAGATTTAAGGTCACCATACATCAGAAAATTTTTTCTAGTCCTGGAATAGTCGGTCTAAAAGAGGATGATCAAAGGCATCAGTTTGCATGAAATTATTAAAAACACTAGCCTTCCTCAGTGTGAAAAGTGATAGGCCTTTAGTAGAAATATTTTAATGTATAAAATCAAAAAGTAGTTGGATAGGATTCATACAAATTTACTCACCAAAAAGTAATATTGTGCTAAGAGATAGCCTTAGTAGTTTGGGAATGATTTTTAGAAAAATCAAAATGTATTCTGCACAATGAATAAACATATGTAATTCATTACCTAAGGAAAAGAGGGGATAGGATAAAATAATAAATAACATAGTAATTAGAAGTTGATACACCACAAAGTCAATAGAAGTAAATATACCATAAAGCATTGCCACCATAGTAAAGTTCCCTACAGCATCACCAGGAGGGTTTGCTGATCTGAAAGACGTTAGTCTGCCCTAGCTTAGAAATGCAATGTCCCTATACAGTCACTACAGTTGAATAAAATTAAGCAAGATACTATAATATTTCTCTACAACCTAAAAAAGAAAATCATCCTGTGATAATCACAAAAACAAATAATATGACTCATCTCAAACATTTTCTTTTTACCCGATTGTAAAAGGTGTTTTGTTTTAGGTCATAACTTTATCTCTCCATTCATTCGACAAAAACTTAGCGAGCACCTACTAAGTGCTGAACACAAATATATAGGATAATATCCACACACTCAGAGTAGTGAGTTGCCAAGGACAATCGGGAGACCAATGTGCAAAGCCTTGTAACTGAGACATAATCTCAGTTACGAGGCTCTTGAGAACACAGCAAGGAGGGGATGAAGACGACATGATCCTGGAGCTGAGATTCAAGGGAAAAGCAGTACACTGATGAGCATGTGGAGAAGGTGAGAATGGAACTGATGCAAAGACAATCCAACAGAAAAAATGACTCATGCAAAGACATAGAGGCTTTATCATATATAACCTATGCGAAAATGACAAGCAGGTGGTTGATTACAAACATGGTGGCAGATGCAACAGCTGTAGGAAGTATTTCCTGGGATTTGGCTGGAAAGATCTACTGTGTGAGGTGCCTACATATATGGAGCACAATGCCCTCGTGTTCTGCAACAGGGAACACAGTGGATGTTTCCCACCTCCTCATGTAGCCAGGAAAGAAGGGACAGGATGGGACAGGAGGGGAAGGGATGAGAGAAAGGAAAATTTCTCTCTGATCATTACTACTCCTGGTCTCCTTAGTCCAGAGAATTCACGCAATACTACATCAGGACAAGAACCAGCATATGCAGCTCCTCAGAATACCCAAATAAGCCACTACTTATTCCCTAACTTATTATTCCTTAAAACTCCAACAGAGAGGTGAAAAATAATGGTGCACAAGTAGTCTGTGCCTACAAAGATGCATTAGTCAAACAAATCATTTACAGAGATACTGAATATTTCTTACATTTAAAAATCTCTAAAATACTAATAATGTAATTGACAAAGTCTAGAGTTCTCTCAAGCACTTTTGGGACTATTTAAATTGTCTAAACTTAAACTGCTCATTTTTTAACAGTGCTCATTCTTATACACAAAAAGGTGAAGTCGTTGTTCCTTTACTTGAATTCAAACTATGGAAATATTAAATGTTATACCCTTCAAAATGGTAAACAACTATTTTTAAGACCTGTGCCATATCACAGTTTTGAATTCAGAGAGTTATATATTCAAAGGCAACTTTGAAGCACTGTTTAAAAAAGATTTGCTTTTCATACATTGTCTTCACAATCCATAGTTACAGATTATGTTTTTCATGAAAAGGACAAAATTCTTTGTCATTTTTTTCTTTTCTACTTAAATCTGGAAGCAAACTGAAGCAAAGGCCAACATTTCTCAGACTGTAAGTTATATTCTAATAATAGGTTTGCATTTTGAGGAAACACAACAAAACCCTTTGCTTCTATTTCTAAATATTTTCCTAAAAAAATTATTGTTTGAAAATGTCTCAGGCTATGATGAAACTGCCAAAATGAATACAATAACGGAATAGGGAAGGGCACAATGAAGAGAGGATATGTTGAAACACAAAAAGAGGTAATAGTTAGAGGTTGATATTTTTACTGATTCTTTTATTGTGTCACTTTTTCTTCTAATAATAATATGCTGCTCACATGAAAACTTAAATATTTCCCCTAACTGCTGAACAGAATTCACTTACAAATTTAACTCTTAGTCTAGAAAGTATAGCAGATAGACCAGAAATGCTAGACATAGACACTGGAGCATCCAAGTTGACTTCCCAACTCCTGGTAACATTCCTGGATCTATGATAGCCCTTTAACCATCTTATGGAAGATTTCTGCCTTTATTAAAGTCAAAGCTCAAATAATACTGGGCTTCCAGTTCCCATAGCTTACACTTCAGTTAGTCATTTGAGAAAGCTTACTGAGGAGTGGCCATATTCCAGGAACTCCATAAGAATTGGGAGGAAGATATAAGCATAAACAAGACCAGTTCCTGCTATTACAGGCACTGTTGATGAGTTACTCAATATTACCACACCCCTTTTCCTTACTAACCAAACCTCAGTTTTGTCTGGAATACCAAGAGTCCAACCTAGTTAAGCTAGGCTAGTTATTCTCACATGGATGATGCTCCTCTCAGAGCTGTTGTAAATGAGGAAAGGGGGGACATTTTTGGTTGTCACAATGGTACAGGGATCCTACTGGCAATTAGTGGGCAAAGGCCAGGTATTTTAGACAAACTCCCATGTGGGGGAGAATCTGTATACTAAGAACTCTCCTACACTCCACACAGTTTTATTAAATATGGAAAACCTTAGCCTTGAACTTAACTCTCCTAACACTCCACACAGTTTTATTAAATATGGAAAACCTTAGCCTGAACACTTAACATATGTGTTGTACAGTTCTAATGCAAATTGACCTGTTCAAGAAGTAACTACCATGAATATCAAGGGAACAAGCACATATACTGTGTTTCATTGAGAACTTTACTAAGTATTGACCATCAGTAAAACACCAATTACTATGCCCTATATCATCTGTGTTTGTTGCTGTCACAGTCACCATGCATTTGACAATTTCATTATGTCTTCTAGCGTAGTCATGCCGAGGAATTTTGAAATATCTTGTTATATATTCCATTCCCTGAATTTCTCCTTTATATTATCTTTGATATTTATTTCATGATAATAAAGCAGGAATTATAAATTATTTGTTTAAAGCAGCATTGTATCCAAAGAATGGGGAACTGCCCTGATTTCTCATCTTCACTCTTCCAGCCAGCCTTCCATCCAGAAGAGGCCCAGTGACGAAGGTCTACCTAAAGAGGCCCAAATAGAAGCACCTGGCAAGAAGGTGGCCATAATTCTAGTGTTGCATCAGAGATTCGTGACCATGTGGGCAAATCCGAGAGAACTGATCCCGCCATCCCAGAGCAGCTAAACCAATACCAGCACCTCAACTTCCTGGTAACATAAGAAAAATAATTAGACCCTGTCAAATTTGGTTCCCTGCATCTGTGAATGCATTTCCAACTAATACCACTATTTTGTGGTACTTCTTGGGGATCCATAATTAAATATAATGTTTATACTGTTTAATACCATAAACTGGGCCTAGGATCTCATGTATGGTCTGCCTAGATTTCTCAGTGAACCTAAGTTTCTAAATATCCAACACAAAGAAGGAAAGTAGGATGGGAGGACGGAAGGAAGAAATCTCACACCAAACTTAGGCTCTCCCCTTCCAAATTTGCTCTTTCCTTATTCCACACCCCAGTAAGTTAGAAACTGTAGTGTTTTACTGATTCTTGTCTTTCCCTCAGGAAGAAGAGTTGGCAAACCAACTCTTGAATTCTGCTTTCAAATTCTTTCTAATTAACTCCCCACATCTCCACCCTTAACCATCACTTCTCTAGCTCATAACCTCAGTACCCCTCATTTGAAACACTCCCTCACCTACCTCACTGCCTTAAGTCCAGGTCCCTTTTCAAGCCATCTTCCATGGTGCCACCAGGTTTATCTTAAGCCCAAATCAAATGACTCCTTGGCTTAATACAATTGTTCCCTTACTATTTACTGTTCAGTATTTTGGCTATGGATTTTGCTGTGGTTTGAGATGGTGTCCCTTTCAAAGTTCATGTTCAAACTTAATCCCTAATATAATAGCAGTAAGTGGTGAGAGCTTTGGGAGGCAAAGCCCTGATGAATGGGATTAGCGCCCTTATACAAAGGCTTAATCTTGAAGGGAGCTCTCTCTTGCCCTTTCCTCCCCTGTGTGAGGACACAGTGTTCCTCCCCTTCTGAGTGTGCAGAAATAATGTGTCTTCTTGGAAGCAGACAGCAGTCCTTACTGGGCTTTGAATGCTGGTAACTTGATCCTGAATTTTCCAGCCTCCAGAACCCTGAAAAAAATTAATCTCTGTTCTTTATAAATTTCCCAATCTCAGGCATTTTGTTAGAGCAGCCCAGATAGACTAGCACAGCTTTCTAAGCTTCACAATCAATCATTCCCTGTTGTTACCCTACCCTCGTACTGCAACCCCTACAGTCTATTTGGCAGTCCTTGAAGTTATACATTTTTTTATACTTTTTTGCTCCTAAAGCTCTCTCTGCCAAAAGGGCCCTCTAATCCTTTCTCTATTCAAAGAAATTACAATTATGATACAAGGTCCAGCTCTGTGTCCCAAGCGGACTATTTCCCACCTTTTCAATAACACATTGTACGGTACTAGTTTTGGTCTGTTACCCTGCATGAGTACATCATTTAATGGCAATAATATTTTACATTTATCAACTTCACAGAACATGTCCTCTACAAGCAATGTGTTTTATCTGCCTTTGTATGCTAAATGAATAGCACAATACCTGTTAATAAATATTTATAGCATAAATGAATAAATTCACCACACAAGTAGTTATATTTCACAATAGAAATATATGGCTCTGATTCATCACTAATAATCGCTTTTTCCTGCATCAGACATTACTTTGTTCCTTTAAACTGTAGCATATTTATAAGATTTTTGAAATATGGGAGACCAGTGACCTGAGACTTGGTCCAGGCCATCCCTCTCTAGATGCATTACCTTAAACAATTGCATTTCAATTCTAATATTTCTTTCTTTCTTTTTCTTTTTTTTTTTTTTTTTTTGGTAAACTTTATGTTTTGTTTTATTAATTTTGGGGGGTTTTTTAAATTTTTTTTTATTATTGAGGATTTATTGAGGGTACAGGAAACCAGGTTACACTGATTCCATTTGTTAGGTAAAGTCCCCCTTATAATTATGTCTTGCCCCCAAAAGGTGTGTCACACAACGAGATCCTCACCTCCACCCCCTCCCTTCTTCCCCTCTCTGCTCTTCCTTTCCCCCACCCCCTCCCTCCTTTTCTCTCTTTGCTCTTCCCTTCCCCTACCCCCCACCATGTACTAGGTCATTCCATTTTGTATTTTCTTAAATATTTAATCTCAATCACACTTTTCTTTACATTCCAATTCAGCACTTAACTAAATCACCTTACTCTTAATTGGTTTATATTTTAAATAATTATTCAATCTACTGTTTTGGTGGCTCCTCCTACAAGCCAGCTGAAATTAAACTCACAAGGTAGCTGTGCATGATGGCTCACACCTGTAATCTTAGCACTCTAGAAGGCCAAGGCAGATGGATCCCTTGAGCTCAGGAGCTCAAGACCAGCCTGAACAAGAGTGACACCCCCATCTCTACTAAAAATAGAAAAATGAGCCAGGCATTGTGGCAGGTGCCTATAGTCCAGCTACTCAAGAGGCTGGGACAAGAAAATAACTTGACCTCAGGAGTTTGAGGTTGCTGTGAGCTAGGATACCAAAGCACTCTACTCAGGGCACAGAGTAAGACTTTGTCTCAAAAAAAACACAAAATAATAAAAATAAATAGATAAAAATTTCAAAAGAAGAGAAAAAAATAAACTCACAAGGTCAATGAGGTTCCTCTTGCTCCTAAATCCAATGAAAATATTTCTATCATACTTCACATCTGAAACACTTGACTCTGTTGACAGCCTCTCTTTTCCCTAACATTCTTCTTCCTCTATCAACTCTCCTCCATTTTGTAGGGCTCTTTACTCCTCATCTGACCTTTAAATTTCAGTGATTCATAGGGCTCTCTCCTTTACCTTCCTATCCTACTACATACTCTAACTGGCAAGGAACCTCGCTCCAGAGTGTTATTTACCATCAATAGCTTGAGTTCATCTATAGGTTAATGAGCTCACTCAGCATGGACATCCCACAGGTACCTCAAACTCAACATAGCTATGGCTCTCCTGTGAGTTTTACTTTACAATCTGCTTTTTTTCCCAGAAATCTCACTCTTGGTGCTCAGCATTTCCACAACATCATCTGTAGCCACTCTAGACACCTTGATCTCTTTAAACCTTGTAGATAGGCGGCACCTGTGGCTCAAAGGAGTAGCGTGCCAACCCCATATGCTGGAGGTGGCGGGTTCAAACCCAACCCCAGCTAAAAAAAAATAAATAAAAAACTGCAAAAAATAAACCTTGTAGATAGTTAATCACTAAGTGCTGTCAAATTAACTCCTAAATGGCCCACAAACCCATCCCTTCCCTTGTAGGTCTTCCTCATCTCCTTGATTTCTAGTTATCTTTCCTTAACCTGAACTACCACAATAACCTTCTGACTGAACACCCTCTCTCCAGTCTCCCCTTCTCCCATACATTCTTTTTGCTATAAAAGTTACTCTTCTTGTAAATAAATTCAATTGTTTCCCCCTTCTATTCAAATCCTTCAGTGATTCCCTACTGTCTTCAAGATATAACCTACTCATATCTCTATACTGACACTTCATATTATCCTATGACACATTTTGCTCTTTAAATGTCTATCTCTCCCACCAAACCATAGATTCAAGGTGGGAAGGGACTATGCAGAACCCATCTTTGAACTTCTAGTGTCTAGCATTGATATGACATTTAACAGGTACTCATGCCAACTAAATATAATAGGAGGTGAACACAGGCCAGCAATATGGGAGGTGATACCTAAATTAGTTTTGGAAAGCTTCAACCGCTCCCAGGCATGTGGATCAGGGAGGAGTGGAGATACATTCTAGATGAATAGTAGTTGTTCTCTCTTTATAACTGAAAGAGCAATTATACCTCTGATATGCTTAGTAAGCATGTACTATCTTGAGGGGAACCCTTCTGTGTAAGAAGATGACTCTCGAATATAAAACCATTTCTTCTTATAGGTATTCATGTCCTTTTTTGGCATCTAACATACTCCGTTCAGACTGCATTTGCTGATATAGGTTTTCTAGTATCTGTTTTTCACATCATAGGGGACAGGAGGGCAATATAGGAAGAAAGGAAGAGATTAGGCATGAACCTTTGCTCCCCCATACCTTCAGTTCTACTTGTAAAATAAAAAAAAGGCCACAGCAGTTGAAATCCTTGGAAAGTCCCATCTAGCAACAGCTGGTTGAAATCCAAATAAAGTCTATAGAACAGATTTCACCGATGGTTGGTTCCTGGTTTTGGCATTCTAGTACAGTTATCGAGATGTTCCATTGGGGAAAACTGAGTAAAGTATATGAGTATCTCTCTTTATTATTTTTGCAACTTCCTATGACTCTATAGTCATAAGACTCTATAGTCATTACAAACAAAAAAAGTTCTACCCCCCAACTTACTACACGTTCAAACTTCTTTTTAGAAAATCATAACATTTATTTCTACTCCTAGAAATAACCACACAGGAGTCAACTAGAACTGTGTCTACTTGTTAGAGTCCGACTCCAGGATAAGGAGAGGACTGCTTAGGCTCATTTCTCCTATCCTCACGGACTAGGATTTTCCTGTATCCAAGAGTTTCATCATTACTTTTCCTAAGAGCCATGCTAGGGAGGCTCATTCTAAATGTCTCTGCCCCTGAACACACACTGGCTAGAGCACAGGTGTTGTAGAGACAAGGAAGGAGAGCATTGGAGAAAAGGTGAATCTGGACAGCCGGGCACAGAGGCGGTTTGTGACATTCCTCTTCCTCCTCTCCCTGGTTCTGGGAGTAAGTACAGTGGAAGCACGTTAAAGAGGTGATGGAAGCAGGGCAGACGGTATACTGATTCCTTCCCAGAGAGGATGACAGTCTGCTAGGAGAGGTCCAGCAGTAGAGCCCTCCCCTTCCCTCTGGCCACAGTGAGTTGCTCATGTCCCCACTCCAGCAACCAGAAGATATCCAGTGATATCCTTTTACCTGCTATAGCTTCTCTTCCCATTAGCAAGAACCAGCGGGCTGATTCATTTGTATCCCTGACATTTTACTCTTTGCCAGTGAGCATTCTTGAGTTTGCCTTCTTAGAAAATTAATTGGGCTCATTTTGCTACTCTTTTTTCTCAATTTCTTTTATCCCTTTCAAGTTTTCTGAATATATAAAACAACAAAGCCTAAATTCCTACTGTTCAAAAGGAGGCATCTTTATCATACAGTTAGACGAATATAACTGGATTTTGACCTATACCATGATGGGACTGAGATAAATAAAACTCCCTCACAATGCTCCTTAAGTGACACAATATAATCAAAATTACAATAAACAGAATCCACTATGAGCTTTAGGACAAACTTTATATTCTTGGATTGCAAAATGTGTACTGAAATTCAAAGAGGACACGAGACGGCTCTTGGTCTCTTCTGTTAGCTGAGGATGCTGGGCTGACCATGAGGGTGGCTGCCCAGGGGAATACAGGCCCATGATCTCTGATTCACAAGTGCACACACCCACAATCAGAAGCCATAACCAGGCACAGATTGTCAACAAAAGCACAGATAAATGAGGAAAATGCAGCTTATACCCTTGGGGCCCAAATGCAGAGGGGTAAATCCTAGGCACGAGGAATTCTGAGATCTTATGATCTGAGAGAAATGAAAAATGGGGAGAAAGGAAATGGGATTCTAGCCTCATAAATGCGAGTTTCCCAGGACTTGGACCCCCAACTTAAGAGTAATAGGAAGTGCTTTATTTCTGCCAATAAAACCAGCAAAGCGTTTGTCTTAGATCTGGCAATATTAAAAAGCTATTACATGGCACAGCAGCCTCTTCCAGAGGCAGGGGAAAGAACACAGGCTTCCTTGAATCAGACAAAGTGCAAAAGTCTTCCAGAGATTCAGTAACAGAAAACTATAAAGCTGGAGATATATAGATTTAATTACCACTCACCAGTATAGGGTTACAGTGAGCTGTCTGTACTCATGTGATTTTATTGCTAAACAGTGTGCTTCCTCCGTGTTATCTTCCCCTAAACTGGTTAATGACAAGTTCTGAAGAACACTGTGGTAGAGATATTAGTAATTTCCTTTGAAACATGCCTTGCTGTTTCTCACACTGTAGCCAGGCTTTCCCATCCCATAAACACAAAATCAGAAAGACCTTCGATGAATCTTGCTGCAAACACAGTTCTTGTTACAGCCCAAGCCAGGGAGGCCTGTTCGGCAAGTCGCTTACTGCAAAATTTGCCATTAAACCTGTCAAACAGACATATAAGAAAATACCGCTTCACTAAACAGCTGTTAAGTTTCACGAGCATAAAAAGAAAATACCATCCAGCTATACACTGTTAACTCAACAGAAATTCACTATTCAGTTTTAAAATCTGATAGGCTGGTGCAATTTTCCTTAAATCCTAACATTTGAACATTTGCTCTCTGCTATGAAATGGCTGCCACATAGACCATTAGCAAACACGGGCTGAGAACACACATCCTTATTTGCAACAGTGCGTGCTCCCTCCGGCAAGGGGGACACAGAGCATCTGTTGCTTCAGGCTCTTACACAGGAAAAAGAGCACTTCTCAGTGGTGTCAAGGGGAAATTAATGTGCCGATTCCTCTGTCTCAGCGGTCAGATATTAATCAACGGTTGCAAAAGAAAAGTGTTAAGCCAAATAGATTCACAGTACTGGAGCTAAAACAATTATTCAAAGTGCTTAATCAGTCAAGGTAAAATAAAACCGGGGTAGCGCTCCATCAGGACACAGCCAGCCAAATTATACTGAGGAGAAATAACATTCATAAAACAAGTTTTCTGGGAAGGAGAGGAAGCAAGGTGACACAGCAGATGTTTGACAGCAGGAAATTAAAAAGGTAACTTAAAAAAAAAACATGAGAAAGTAATTAGGGAAACACTTGGAGAGAGACAAGATGAGAGTGTGGAACGAGGAGGCAGGGGAAACTATATACCAGGCTAGAGATGACAAGGGAAAAAAGAACCAGCACAAAAAAGCAGGCGCAACCCACTGAAAGGGACTTTTCTTCAGGAGCAATTTCTAAAGCCAAAAAGGATTTAAAAAAAAAGAAGAAGAAGAAGCATGTTTATTAGGAAAGTAGGTATATAATTTAAAGTATTATGAAGGTGGACTCAAAGGAAAAGATTCTTGGCTCTCAGGAAGAGGCTGTGGAAGGCAAAGGGAACAGAGAGCTGGTTCCCTCTGGAGAAAGCCGAAAAGCAGGTGGAAGGAGGGCAGAGGCAAATCAAAGGTACCATCGGTTATCTTGAGGTTTGTGATACTCAAAGGATGCAAAGTCCATAGTCGGGTCGCTCCAAGTCACTGTGATGGGAAGTGAGGTGAGGAAACACTATGTTAGAAATAATCACCCCATAATTGCCTAGAGGTCTACTAAATCTGTGAAGGATCGCCCTATTTCCTAAATGTAGTGTGTTTGATTTCCCTCCAGAGAATGCAGGAAATTGTACCCTATGAACAGATGAGAAGCTTTGGATAACAGCAGATTCTACTGGAAAGCCCCCTGGTAATGACGCGGCAACTCGAAGCCTGCACAAGAGTGTCTGGTACATTCAGCAGCAGATGAGGGGAAGTTTGTTGTGACAGCTGTGCAGAAAAAAGTCTAAAGGTTAGATGGATTTGCAACATGAGAAGGAGATTTGGGTTTGGAAAGAGCTGTCTTCTTAGGAGGGGAAAGTGCATAGAAAAATGAACAAAAGGCCATGCAGGGCATTAGAAAGCAAAGTGTGCCCGGCATGGCTTCCCTGAGTGCGAGATGCTTGCTGGCCAGTCAGAACCTCCCTAAAAGCAGCACCATTTGCTTCTGCAGCAATTAAGGCCTGGCCAAGAGTAGGAATACTTTACTGTGTGCAGGACACGGAGATACAGAGGAAACTTGAGTTGGACCTGAAGATGATTTTCTTTTCCACTTGCCTTCCCTAGAGACCACACACTCAGCACTCTCTTCTCTCTGCTCAGTTACTAAGCCATTTTTCTTTCACTATTCCCCACGGGCAGAGTGGGAGGACAGAGGGTGGCTGCTGCCAGCCCATCACATACAGACAGGGCCACACTGGGGCTCTTTCAACAAAGCCCTAAGGATGCTGAATCTGTTTCCCCTCTGCCCCTGGCCTCCAGTGGTCCTCAGAGGGCCAGCCACTTCCCCTAATGAAGTGCTATGGGCAGCACATGAAAGTCCTGAGCATGGTCCAGACCAGCCTCAGGGGGGAAAGACCCTAGTGCACTGGAAGAAGGACGATAGATGCCAAGTGACAGAGATGACAACCGAAGGCCCTCCAGAAGTCACCTCTCTATTCTGCTATGGAAATCACATCCCTCATTTGATGGAGCCAAGGGGGGTGGAGGGGACAAGGAGGAAGACAGTCAGTATTAACATGTCCCCTAGCAAGCACCTGGGCTAAGTGCTATGATCTATTTCCTCTGATTTAACCCTTAGGAGGAACCAAGGAAGGAAATTACTTCTTCCAAAACAGACACTCAGCAAAGCAAAGTGGCTTGTTCATCATCACTCGGTAGTAAAGGCAGAAGCCTTTCCCCACTTCTTTGAGGTACCTATAACTCACCGTTTGGGAAGCCCTGCCTGTTCCCCACGGTTCGGGTTGGGAGGTCCTCCTACAGGTCCCGGCACTTTCTCCACAGTCCGTGGCACTCTGCTCCATAGAGCCTGTCTCTTAGTCTCTGTCTCTACTCTGAAGGCTCGTTGAAGGCAGAGGCTATCTCTTAAGCATCCTCCAGCACTAAACACAATGCCTGGTCTACATGTGCTTGAGGAATGGTGGGCCAGAAATGAAAGCCTATCATTTTAGGCTATCTCTGAATACTACTATTTTGGATTTTAATTTAATCAAGTGCTTAGCAAAATGAAAAAAGAGTGGTTAAAAAGACTATATATGTCCTATTCAAGATCCTACTATATAGTTTCCTTTATACCGATACTACTATGGGGAACATGAGTAGGGGCTTGCAAAATAAGAAGTTTAAACACAAGGGACTATACGGCACTGTGGTATTTGCTATTTCCTGGTTGAAATGAATGTTAGGCCAAAATGTTTATGTATGGCTATTGGTTTTTTCCAGGTTCTTTTCTGTTTAGTAAGGGTAGGAACTAGTAAGCTCTGTGTTCACTCTCAGAGTCCCACAGACACTAGTTATTCATGCTCATTGTCACAACTTCACAATATTCAAGATGCTCTGAATTTTGGTGGGTTATTTCTTTAGAGATGGGAATTAAAATAGAGCCAAATTACCTTAGCCTGTGTTTTGAAAGTCATAATAGCTTCTGCACCCTGCAATCTGGTTCTAGCAATCCTGTTCCAATGTCTGTTTCCAAACTAGAAAACACATAACTTGACCACCAGGAATGTTTGTCCTAAGTCCAAGTCCAGGGAAGCATGGCTTTTCCTGGGCTATCACCCTGGCACTCTATCAATTAGAAAGGTCTTAATCAACCCAGAAAACCAACAAAAAGAGGTCAGCCAAACAACTAAGTCCAGACGACAGTAAATCTGCTTCTACTTACTTTTCTCTCTGGTACAGATTTTAACAAAGGCAGGTGCACAGGCTGGTTTTACTGAATTCCACACCCAATGGGGGAGCCGATTATGAACTTGAAGTAAGTAGCCTCTGGCAACAAGAAGCAAAGCTGAACACACATTTAATTCAAAGGTATTGAGCTTGGTGGAAAAGATCAACCTTTCCCAATTTGTCCTAGCATTCGGATGATTCCATGGGTGGTATTTTAGGGCTACCACATTGTCAGGAGTTACTTCTTAGTCTCCTGACTGCCTTATATTGGATAGATTAAAGCATAAAAGAAAAATAGTTACTCAAAGGCCACTGGAAAAAACAGAAATCTTAATAAGCCCAAACGTGGATCATTAAGTCTTCTATTTTTTTCACTTTATTCTTTGAGTCTTCATACTTGGTCTAAACATTTTCAATCACTTTTTTAATCAGCTTTATTGAAGTACAATTAACAATAGATTGGACATATTTAAAATATAATTTTATAAGTTTATAAATTTAAAATTATAAATATAATTTTATAATTTTATAAGTTTTGATGTCTGTTTATATCCATGAGACCACTTTCACAGATAAAGTAATGAACATATGTTCATTAGCTTATCAAACATATGCTCATTAAGTTAAGATAATGAACAAATGATAATGAACACTTCTTCATGCCCCTTGTTAATTCTCTCCTCCTACCCTTCCTGAACCCTCCTTCCCTGGCACAAGGAAACTACTAATCTGCTTTCTACACTTGATCATAGCCAAAAGGACAAGAACCAATTAGGTAATCTGCTTTCTGTTACTATGTTTGAATTTGCTAGAATTTGACATAAACAGAATCACATAATATGTACTCTTCTTATGTCTGGCTTCTATCACCCAGCACAACTATTTTGAGATTCGTTCACATTGTAACATGTATAAGTTGTTCATTCTTTATTGCTGAGTGGTTTTTCATTGTGTGGATATACCACAGTTCATTTATATATTCACTTTTTGATGGATATTTGCTTCCAATTTGGGGCCACAAAAAATAAAATTCCTATAAACATTCATGTATAACCCTTTGTATGGATATATGCTTTCATTTCTAGTAATAAAATGGCTGGATTATATAAGTGTATGTTTAACTTTTTGAAAAACTGCCAAATTGTTATTCAAGATGATTGCCCCATTTTATATTTCCGTGAAAAGTGGAATGATATGAGAGTTCTAGTCCCTCTGTATCTTCATCAATACTTGATGTGGTCTGACTTTTTATCTAATTAGGTGAGTAGTGGTTTCTCCTTGTGGTCTTAATTTATATTTTCCTAGCCACTAAATGTTGGGTATATGTTCATATGCTTATTTGCTATTCACACATCATTTTGGTAAAGTATCCATTTAAATATTTTGCCCTTTTTATTGGGTTATTTTCTTACTATTTCTATCTTAGCATTTTTTATATATTCTGGATATAAGTCCTGTATCAGATTTATAATTTGCAAATACATACATGTATATGTATTTGTGGCTTATTTTTTTATTCTCTTAACAGTGTCTTTTGAAAAATATTTTTAATTTTGAAGAAGTCCAATTAATCAATTCTTTCTAAAGCTCATTATAAGGCTAAAGTAATCACGACAGTATAGTATTGGAGCAAAGGTAGACAAATAGATCAGTAGAACAGAATAAAGTCCAGAAATCAAGCCACATTTAAATGAACAGCTGCTTTTTGATAAAGTTACAAAGGCAATCCAGTGAGAAAGGAGGCTCTTCATAGCAAAAGTACTAGTATGGCTGAATATCCATTTGGGGGGAAAAACCACTTTAATCTATGCATTGTGGGATCCCTTATGTCCCCCCAAAATTTATATGTTGAAGTCCCAACTCTCAGTACCTCAAGCTATACCTGCACTTATAATTAAGTAACTAAGCAACAAGGTCATAAGGAGCTCACTGGTGCAGTCTTAATCCAATATGGCTGCCGTCCTTACAAGAAGGGAAATGTGGACTAGGGCAGGTAGAGGGGCAGACACCAGGCAAAGAGACAGAGAGAAGAGACCAGAGAAAACAACTCCGCCAACAGCTTCATCTCAGACTTTTTAACTCCAGAATTATGAAAAACACAAATTTCTGTTTAAGCCAGTTAGTCTATGGTGGTTTAATAGCAGTCCTTGCAAACTAATACATCATACATCATAGACAAAAACTGACTTAAAATGGATTACAAAACGAAATTTTAAAACCAAAAATAACCAAAAATTTAAGAAAACCATTGTGACCTTGTAAATAGAAATTATAGCACTTTTAAAGTCTGTTTTTCCTTAAAAATATCACATAGATCACCAATATGAAACAGATAGAGGCAAAGCTTCCTTTGAAGGGGCAGGGATCCTGGATATGGTTTCCCTAGTCCCCACCACCTTCCTCTGCAGCCTTTAAGATGTCTGCAGAATGTAAATCACAAAGAATAAAACGTGGCTTGTTAACATGATGTTTGAATCTGCCCATGACAACAACCACTAATTCTTGAGAAGCTATTACGTATTACACAATGTGATCCTTTCTTATAGTATTTTCTCTTTTAATTTCATGAAGTAGGTATTATTTATATTAATCCATCAGGAAATCAAGGATGTCACAGCTGGTATACATCACAACTGGAAACTGAACCAAGGTCTGACCTCTAAGCCCATTCTCTTAAGAAAGTTTCAACGTTCTGGGATACCTCACAATGCCTTGAAATCAAATATAAAACTTTTGTGGGCACAAATCACTTGTACAAAATAATTGCCAATTCTTAAAAAATGAAATTCTTACTCTCCTAGGAAAATAAACTCCAGCTAAAAAATGACACACAATGAACATCCAGGATACGCTTCCTATAAAGCTACAGCAGTACGTGATGCGCGATCGCTTAACTATAGAGCAAAGTTTTGACAGACTTCACCCCTCCCAGATACACACACTCCTTGCTGGCTGTCAAACAAGTGACACACGGAGATCTGTGGCTGATGAATTCCATTTGTTTAAAGGCTTAAGCAAAATGGTTAGAAATACATACTTGATATCATATAATCTTATTTAATTCCTACAACAAACCTGCAAGCCAGTATCATTAACAGAGTGTAGTAGATGAGAAAGAGGCTTAAAGATGTGGTTAGGGTCACACAGTAAATAAGGAACAGAACCATGATTTGTACCCATATCTGTAATTCTGTAAATACAGAGCCAGTTCCTTGAACTACCACTCTCTCTCTTGGGCAGAGGGACAGGAAAACTCTCCAACCTCCCTGTTGCAACCCCTACTCCCATTGTTCCCTGGAGTAGGGTAATCACTCCACCAGTCACCCGGCAGACTCTACAAGAGGGGTCCCCCCACTGGAGAAGTCAATCTAAGACTGCCAGGAGAGGAAAAGTAGGGGGTGTTTAGGTCATAGGTACAGAAAATACAGCTCTTGGAACAGGTAAAGTCATACCTGCCAGGTAGCTTCTCTGCCTGGCAGTTTGTCTGAACCTGATCGGCTTCACAGTTCAGGCTAGCTCGTGCATATCAGGAGCTGAAGTGCAGCATTCTCTGACAAGCTGAATGCCCAACCAGCACAGCCTTCCATGCTCGAAAACCGCCTGGGACCAGGAAGGTCTTAGAAGTAACAGGAAATGCTTGTCACCCACTTCTTCCACACTTTGGCAATAGTGCATTGAAAGTTTTTACCTGAAAATCATTAACAACTGCTTATTTTCTATGAAGTTTCAGGCAAAAATGCTCAGCCACACAATAGTTTAATCAATACACATCTTTCCTGAGACTGTTACAGTTTTAAAGCTATAAAAGTTAGAAGGTTTTGCCTTTCTCTAACATAATTACAAGTTCCATATTTTTGCCTAAGGCTAAAATGTAAATCATTTCCTGGTATACCACAACTTCCCAGCATTGACTATAATAAGGCAAGGCTGCATAGCATTTAAAATTAAAAACATCATTTTCCTAAATGCGTGTGTCATTATGATGTTTACCAGTGTGTTTTTGCTGGTTAAGTCCCAGTTCCTACGTTATTTCAGTCAAAGGCCTGCTGGCATCATGATATAAGCTAAGCAATGCAGCCTAAACTTGCCACAGTTTTTCTTCTCTTTGGGTTCTCTTGTGAGTTCCTTCAGAGCACACTTTATGGGGCGCTAGAGTACTAATCCTACTGCCTTACAACTAGTAGGGGCTAAATTCATCTCTGGTAGTCAAAGCCTTCCTTAGGACTGTTAGAAATATTGCTGCTCCTTCCCATTTGCCCTTCAAATATTGCCATTCCCAGACCCAATGAGCCATACAAGAAAACACGAGGTAAAAGGTCTGACAAATCTAGGTAAAAATCCTAATTCCTTGCACAAATTTCTTCACCTCTCTGAACCTCCTCCATAAAGTAGGATGGTACTACCAGACTTACAGAGTTCTTGTGATATGGGTTTCTAATGGCCAATAGTAAGCACTCAGTAAACATGAGCACTTTCTCTTCTCTTCTTGATTCTACTCCTGACAATAGGCCCCAGACCTATAGGAGTTAAGGAGAAAAGCAAAGTTTGTAATCATAGCTCAGGAAATCATGAGAAATAGAAGAACCTTTAAAAAACCATGCTGTATTAAATATCTTCATGGGCTCAATCCAACAAAGCTAAGAGAAACCCACATGGCTAAGAGGTGGGGTTCTGAAATCTAGGAAACCTGGCTTCTAACTGCAGATATACCAGGACCAGCTATGTGACCTTGACCAAGTTACCTAACCTCTCTAAACTGTAGTTTCCCAGTGTGTATTATTATTATTTCCCGGTGTGTATTATTCCCCCAAATGTACACCAGGAAACTACAGTTTAGAGAGGTTAGGTAACTTGGTCAAGGTCACCAGCTATGTGACCTTGACCAAGTTACCTAGTGCCTGCTTTCCAGGGTTATTAAAACTATTTGATGAGAAAATGTGTACACAGGGCCTAACACAGTTGCTGGCATGTTGTGAATACTCATTGTTAGTGATCATTTATTACTAACTGTGACAGCAAGCATGCCTTTGTCATACTCACAGAAGGAGACAGAGCTCCTAGCCAGCATTCTGCTACTTTATTCACTGCATGACTTCAGATGAGTCACTTAAATGTTCTGCACCTCAGTCTCCTGATCCATAAAACAGAAATATTGACAGAATCCCAACATTCTTCAAAGCATCATTGAGAGTGTCAAATAAAATAACAGGTGTAAAAGCAGTCTGTGAAAGATATGGTATAGAAATTTTAGAAGGTATTATTATTATTATTATACAAAATGTTACAGAAATGCTAATAGATGCTAGTCTTAAGGTCTTCAAGTTCACCGAAAAGCAAGTTGGTCTGAATAGGGCTCAACTGTGGTCAAAAAACATTAGTAATCATCCCAGAAGCATCCATTAGCCAGGAAATCACACTTCAAAGAAGGGCTTTAATGCTTCATACATATTTATATGGTCTATTTCTGATTTTGGAATACAACAGCCCTTTTTACTGATACTAAAATCTCTTTTCTCACTGGCAATTTGGGGGAAAGGGAAGAAAGGAGACAAGAGGGTAAGTTGAGTATCCTGAAAGCAGGTGAATAGTAGGGTGGGGGTGGAGCAATGTGAGCCACTGAGCAAGCCCACCCTGGAGGACCCTGAGCCGTGAACTTACCGGCATGACCTCAGAAGACAAGGTAGGTCGTGCGTTATCTCCCCCACCAAAAGGCCAGGGAGCAAGGAGATGAAGGCTTCATAGCAGGCAGCTAGGCTCCAATTTTCCATTAGAACCTTGTCCTTTCCTAGGGTTTCCCCTGGGTAGAAGACAGAGTATGAGCTCACTCCTATTCCCTTCATAAAGCTGACCCGCTTATTAGTAGATATATATATTGAACCTTTACTACTTGAGAAATACAGAGTAAAGTGTGGCTCCACCTTCAAGAAACTGACTCACAATCTGGGGTAAAAAGGTTGGAGAGACCCAAGATGAGTTAAGTGAGTGAGAATTTGGCCCCCTCAAATGAATTTAAATGCAAACATAAACAGAAAACATGAAAAGTAAAAGAATAATAATAAGTAAACAGAAAAATCAAAAAGGCCACTTGAGATGCTTAATTCATCAAAAGTCAATAATGCACACAATTTAAATGAAAAAGTAGAAAAAAAACCAAACATGAGATTATGGAAAATAAGATACCCCAGCAAGAGAGAAAAATGGATCACACTCTAAAACTTAAAGAAAGAGAAACTTCTAAAAACAGTTTCTTAAAGCAGGTAAAAGTTAAACCATATTTTCTTATAAAGTTTAAATTTAACCATCTTCATACAGATGTAAAAGGCTACCATCATTATGAACAAGATTAGAATACAATAAATAGAAAACAAGTTGGCATAATTGGCTAAAATATGAAAAGATAAGGAAACCCAAAATGCAATCAGGAGTTTTAAAGCATTTTAACAGCAATGAAGAACAGGATATAATTACAGAAAATACAATTTCTAATAGAACATGCATGTTACCTAGAAAGTAAAGAGAATATACTACATACTACAAAGTAAAGAGAATCAGCTTGGCATCAGACTTTTTATCAGGAGTGGTAGATGCTAAAAGACAAAAGAGCAATGTCTTCAAATTGCTTAGAGGAAATTATTTTAAATCTAGACTTCTATATCTAGCAAAACTACCACTCAAACATTAAATCGAAATAAAGAAATATTCAGAAAAACAAGAATCCAAAAAGTTTACTTCCATATACCCTTTATGGAAAAAAAAAATTTTAATATTTACTGTAGGGCAGGGGAAGGAAATTTCCCTTAAAAGAAATATACAGTATATAAGAAATAGTGGAATGAATCCAGACGTGAAATAAAAAGAAATACCAGATGACAGCTCTGAGACAGACCAAGAAATGGGGCAATACTTACTAGAGCATTCAACAAATACTATGACTAAATAGTTGAAAGATATTGGTAATATGGTGAAAACACAGATATTTCTTTTTTCAAGAAAAAATGCAATTAAAAACTCAAAAAGTTTTCCAAGAATGCTTCACATATGAAACAGGTTAGTTCAGGGCAAGAGTCTGAGTAATAGATTGAATATTAAAATAGAGAAAATCATCTGGTCTTGATCTTTGAAACGTTCCCCTTTAAAAGACATCGTCATGAAATTGCATTGTTTTCTCCATATATCCAGTATTCCTATCAAATGTGTAGTAAATATTTACAGAATATTAACACTCGGTCTATAATTTTTTAACTTTCAGAGTTAATCTACAGGCAAAGCATGGAAGATTTCATTAGGATTCGGAAACAGAATACTGTCAACATTTCCTTCATAAAAGTGACAGCCAGTAGATATCAGAGGACAGAGAAAAGGAGACACAAAGGATGCCAAACTGGGAAATTTATTTACCCATCACAAATAACCAAAAGTCAAAAAAAGTTTAAAGTCTATAAATAAAGAAGTGTAAGTATTTTTTTTTATTAAAAAAGTTACTCCTCTAGGAAAAAATAAAAATTGGGAAGAATTTGAAATCTTTCATATTGAAGAAACAATAGATAATGTCTATGGTTAAATGAAGAATGAAAGATATAAACATATTATTTATAGTTATGGAAGTAACCACTAGAAAAAATAAAAATAATAAAAAGTTTTCAAAAGTAATTACCACCAAAATGTGAAATTAAAAGTGAGGAGGCTGAAGAAATAGTTTAATTTCATTTGATGTCCCTCTGTAAAATTTAAACTCTTATAGGTGTTACTTTTAGGATACATTTTTTAAAGTAAGTTACAAGACCCATCGGAGCCCAAACTGGACTGAGAGTGCCTGGGGCAAATTCTCATGGCTCCAGCTTGAGTCATCACTCCTCAAGAGCCCCAGGTTTGCCTTACAGTGGAGCACCAGGAGAAAAAATTTCTTTTGGACATTGGAGCAACCTTTCTGTACTTCTTTCTAATCCTGGTCTTTTATCTCCCAAATCCATAACTATACAGGGGGTCTCTGGACAGCCGGTTACCAAATTTTTCGCCCAGCCTCTAAGCTGCAATTGGGAGGACTTGCTGTTCTCTCATGCCTCCCTAACCTTCCCTGAAAGTCCTGCTCCCTGTTTGGGGAGGGACATACTAACTAAAACAGGAACTTTACCCTTCTGGAGATCTAGTCATGATCAAAACTCTTCCCTCTAATTCACCTTTCCTGACCCCAACTTGGGAAGTCCCCTTTCCTGTTATGTTGTCTTCTTCTATTGTTAAAGTTATAAGAGTCGATTCCTGCATATGTCATTCACGAGTGAAGTCCTGGAACCCTCCATCTTCTACAGTGGCAGACAATGAAGACAGCCAACCACAGACCACCTACACTTGTGAGCCAAAAGAAAGTTTGAAGTTATTATTTAGGAAACAGCAAGAAAAACCCTGATATGGTTTTCTTTTAGCATCATTGAATAAGTGCTTCTGACCTGACGCTGTTCTACCTTTGCCTATTACTAATTACACTAATCAGATTTATGTTTTCCCAGAAATGTCATCAAGCCACACGCAATAAAGATGGTTCCAGTCCATGAACCCCTATATCACTCTCCTCTGGAGAAACCCCAACTGCCCCCTTCTATCATCTCCCGATTCAGCAGGAAGCAGTTAGATCGAGTCTTCACCCTTTTTCCCTAACAGCAGTTGGAGTTTCTACTCGGAGAGGGAGAACTGATGCAGGACAATTGGCGCCCTAGCCAGCTCAGCGGGGCTGGCGGACCTGCCGCCTCCTCCTTGGCAGTGCCGGTGGTGCGGCAGCCAGCTGAAGAACCAGCGGGCTGGATGACAGGCAAGGAGGGGGACCTCCAACCCCCACCAGAGGCTCCAATTGCCACAAAGGCTGGACAACTGCTGAGGAGACAGCTGTGCCTTGGAGTCTCCTTCACTTCACACTTAGGACTAAATGTGGAACCCCCATTTCCTATGCCTAGGTCAATTTCTTGTGAATTTCCTAGGCCTCAATTCCATGAATGGACT
>CAUYON010051813.1:0-51327 GCA_963573935.1 Arctocebus calabarensis
TAGTCCCAGCTACTAGGGAGGCTGAGGCAAGAGAATCGCTTAAGCCCAAGAGCTGGAGGTTGCTGTGAGCAGTGTGAGGCCACGGCACTCTACCCAGGGCGATAAAGTGAGACTCTGTCTCTACAAAAAAAAAAAAAAAAAAATTAATGATCTTTTAAAAAATTTCTTAGCACAGCTAAGATCCTCTCAGGGCACACCAATGTGCTGTGGCCCCCAGTTGACAAAAGTCATTGCTTTAAGTCATTCTCAGCCTCCACTGGAGAGAAAGGGCAGTCTGTGGGGGATGAAATTGCTTACAGTGGAAGGAGAATAATTTTTACAAACAGGATTTTATACATGATCTGGAGTAGCCATCTCTTCACCTACTGCTTATGCTAAAGGAGCCTCCATCTCTTACTTACATTTTACAAAATACAGAAGGCATTTTACAAAATGTCTCTGGTTCTTAACCTAATTCATGTTTATATATACTCAAGCTCATGAGATTATGGTGGATATAGGATTAAGGTTTCAAGGTTCAGGAAATAAAAGGAAGTCACGCATTTAAGTTGTAGTCTAAAGCCATACACCATATGTGTATGTACAGACACATAAACACATGTACATTTTTAAACATCTTAAAAACTTTTACAGAAGCAGCTGACAGAAGCAAATATTATTCACTATCTTATGTTGACAATGTGGAACAAAAGGCAAAATCATGAGTCATGAACCCAGAAGAGAATATCATCAACTATTTAACTTGTTAATTAATAAGTGGTTCAGTAAACTGTTAGGATCAGCTCAAAGAAGAAATTTAAAGAATATAGTCTATGTCACTAATGTTGAAATAAGTTTAGTAATACTTGCAAAACTAGTTAATAACTTATAGAGCAATAAAATGTGATCTTTTCTGGAGAAAAGAAGTCAATCGTATCTCAATTGTATCAGATAGAAATCATTTGCATTGCTATAAACAATGATCATTTATGTAATCATTAGTTGTTTATAAGTTAACTTCAACTTTTACATAGTCTAGTTAATAGAAAAATCAGTTAAAGTTATCCATCCTATTGAATCACATAAACCTCAGGAAGTCTGTTAGACAATTTCTTCCACTGAATTGAAATGACACCTAATAGCCTCTTTTGCAAATTTCCAAGTCTTGTACAGTCTTCTTGACCATACCTGAATGTATTGCTTCAACCAGTCACAAACACAACAACAGCAGCAGCAAAAACAAAAATACAAAGAATAAATCATGGTGTATCTATATACAATTTTAATTCTGAAAAATAAAAACAGCTTCTTGAAATCTCTACTTTAAATCAATATGAAGTTAGTCTGTGGGTACTCAATAGGAAAATCAACTTCTAGTATGTAGGGCAATAGTTGGGAACTTCATAGCCAAGCCCTGTTCCCCCCACAGATACTACACCTGCCCTCGCTGCTGAATCTCAGGTCGGTTCTGAGGAATACAAAGAGCGGTGTTCATCTGACTAGCATGATTATTGACTTGTGTTTCTTATCAAGTCTTTCTTGATGTCCATAAAGAATTTCCTTCCAATAGCTCACTGTTTCCAGCAGTGTGTACAAATGGTGATAAGACTTGATTCTTTCTCACTAATTTCTAACAGCTCTTGTTCTCCTCATTCTCGCCTTGAACAGATGACCTTATTCTCTACTTAACAAAAAATATCGAAACCACCCCTCATGATATCTTTCCTATATTCCCATCTTTCACTCCTAACACTGCTCACAGGATCCTGTCTAAGCAAAAAAAACTTTTCCTTCACTTTCAACTCTTGTTCTTTTCTCTATTACCTTCTCCTGGAGTATATCTCATGTTTCACCTCTCAGTCTTAAGTATTTTCAATTTTCCTTTCCAATGACTACTTTTTTACTTTTAAACATATTCAGGTTTCCCCCAGATTGCACATTTTCACCTAGTTCACCTGCCCTCCTCACTGTGACACAGGGCCATGCATCTGCCCGACTCCTTGGTGAGGAGCTACCTTGTTTGCTGCTTCTACAAGGTGCTTGCTCATTCCATTATTAAATATCTGGATTTGAGGTTTCTCTTTGCTTGCCATGTTACTAATTTTCTTTTTCCTCAAAGGTGACCTTTTAGTCTCAAAATTCTTCTGGAACTTGTGCAGTACTAACATTTTGATTTTTACTCTTCTTTCTTGCATCTGTGACACAGACCTTTCCTGGTTCTCCACTTTCACTTTTACCAACTACTAACACATTTGTCTTTAAGCCTTTACTCTTTTTTTTTTTTTTTTTTTCAGTTTTTGGCCATGGCTGGGTTTTAACCTGCCACCTCTGGTATGTGGAGCCGTGCCCTACTCCTTTGAGCCACTGGTGCCACTCTAAGCCTTTACTTTTGATTCCGAATCATTCTATAAATGTAAGTCATACTCAATGTTGCCACTCTTGAATGAAATACAGGTCTCCAGACTGAACTTCTGAAATTCCAGTCACATAATTCCAATTACTTATAATATTAATATCTACTCTTGGCAAATTTAATACACCCCAAATTGAAAAATTCTATCTCTTCACAAAGGGGCTTCCATTTAGACTAATTTATTTTCAGTCAGTGTACAATGGACTAAATGTTTACAAATCCCTAAAATTTATATGTTGAGATCTTAAACCCCAAAGAGATGGTATTAAGAAGTGAGATCCTTTGGAGCTGATTAGCTCATGAGGTTGGAGCCTTCATGAATGAGATTAGCATCCTTAAAAAAGAGACCTTACAAATCCCTCACCCTTTCCACTATATGGGACCCAAGCAGAAGACATCCTCTTTGAACTGCACAACTCTCCAGACACTTGATGAACTGGCACCTTCATTGTGGACTTCCAAGCCTCCAGAACTATGAGGAATAAATTTTTCTTCATACATGGTGTTTTTTATAGCATCTTAAGCAGACTAAGGCATAATATTAATACATATTTCCAAACCACATGGGAAAGAAAACATTCTTTAAATTTCCAAGATGTATGTTACTGAGTCTCATTTTGTAAATTTGTCCTCAGCTTTAAATCCATCGTTAGCGATGGCCCAAGGTAGTCATTGAAATAATTGAAGAGAGCAGGTAAAGTTTTGGCAAGGAAAAGAAAAATTTATTAATGACTTGCACAGCAAGCCAGGCTTCTAGTGACATGGAGAGCACAGTTTTAGATTTTATACGTGATTTTTATACATGAGCTGCTTCTTGGAAGTCTCCCCTGGTCTTAATCAACTCTGTGCTCAGAACAACCCAACTGTAAGGTCTTAATCAGCCTAATCCCTAAATAGCTTAGATCAGACTGACCCAAACCAATCCAAGATAACCTAACTCGGTAATCCGCCATGCTCAGATCTAGTTAACTGCCCAACACCATCATCAAATTCTTAGATTAGGTTTGCATTTATAATTTGTTTTATTTCTCCTGCATGTATACATATTTTAATTCCCATCTAAAGTATAAGCTACTAAACTAAAGGACAAGGTCTTTTATTTTATCTTGGACCTTGGGAGCAACTAATGAATAATTAAAACTAATATTGTTAGTAATACTTTGGACAGCCTTATAATTTTCAAAGGATATTAATGTTTAGTTTTTAATTTAATCTCGTGACTATAGCGATCAAGAACCATTGTCCTGGGATTCATAGCCTGTAAAGTATACAGACAGAACTAGAGATTGTGTTGCCAGAATTTACATTCAAATCTTCTTCATTACAACATTAATCAAGTGGTTAGTTATCCAGAATAATATAAACTGGGGATGGGGCAGGGGAGTAAACACATATTTACTTGTTAAACTGAGATTTATGGATTCTTAGTATGGAGATATTCCTTTTCTCTCTCTCAATATTTGGGTAACATGAAAACTCCTGGGGTATCAGGAAGGGTTCCTAAAGCAGGTAAAGATTTGGAAACTTGAGAAACTTCTAAATTAACTGGGTAAGATTTGCTCACTGAAAATATAGTGCACGAAAGCATTTAATTTTTTTTTTCATTCTGCTTGGGAAAAGCAAATTATGATTATTTGCTTTGTTTTTCTATCCAAAACAATAAAAGTAGTTTTTTTTTTTTTCTGCAAAGGGTTACATGTTATACAGTGATTTTGAATGACTGAGTTTCTATTTCCCCATTAGAGAGTGAATTTTATTATGTGTTTCAAAACAGAGTCTAAGGCCCTTGAAAGTTCATACAAAATTTATTGCTTTTTAAATCCTATTGTGTAACACGTTTTTTTCTAAAATAATGATGGACTTTGATTGTTTTTCTTCTTCACAGGAAAAGTCCATGATATTCTCTCACACAAAGGTAACTTATTATTGGTCAAAAGTTTATGATAGAGTTAACATATAGTCATTTTGGTTTTTTTATCCTGAGAGTAATAATATTTTGTCAGAGACAGATAATTGTAAATTATTCATGCTCCTGATAGCAATTAAGAATGAAGAAACGTGGGAATTAGAAAGTTGGTACTTAATACAGAAAAAAAAAAAAAGCTCTAGTTGATGAACAGTTGACTTGAAAGTGCAGCGTTGACTTTCTCCGCCTGACTTCTGATTCTGCATGATGATAGGCATCTGGCATCTAGATATAATAAAAGAGAACTATCTATGTAGAACATATCTTCCCTTTTTCACTTAAATTGGAATATATGGAATTCTTTTAAATTTTTTATTTATTTATTAATTAATAAATATCCACATGTTTGGGGTACAGAGTGATGTTTCAACACATACACATGTACAACGTATAGTGATCAGATCAGGATAAGCAGAATGTCCATCAATGCAAACATTTATTGTTTCTTTGTGTTGAAAACATTCAATATCCTCTCTGCTAGCTATTTTAAAATGTATATTGTTATTAACAATAGTCATCCCAGATGGCTATAGAACACTGGAACTTATTTTTCCTATCTAGCTGTAATTTTGAATTCTTTAAGAAATTTATCCCTGTACCCCTGCTTCTCTTTACCCTTCCAACTTCCAGTAATCTCTGTTCTGCTCTTTACTTCTATGAGATCATTTTTTTAGCTTCTGCATATGAGAGCATGAAGTGTTTAACTTCCTTTGGTTTTTGCTTTGTTTTGCTTTACATTATTGTATATTTCCTAAAATTTCAAGTCATTTATGAAAATCTTGTTCAAGTACATCAGCTTGCTTTACTTTGAACAATTACTAAAGAGCACACAGGACTGTGGGACTTTCATAATTTCTTAAAGAGAATATTTCTTCAGGAATGTTTCCTTTGGAAGGAAGCTTGTGGGCTGCTTTCCTACTTTTTAGATAGGGCATAATATCACTTAAATACTTAACTATTGTTAACATTCACATTTACTCACTAATAAAAGATAAGGTGAGATACAATGTGTGAGTGAAGCAAGGCAAGAAAGATAATTTGGAGAAAATAGTGGTTAGACAGGGAATGAAACTAGAAGGGGAAACTGGAGGAGGGATCTAGTATTTTAAATAATAACCCAATCCTTGTCTATCCATAAGGGAAATCTCACATGCTGTAAGAGAAAAAATTAACTAGGCAGGTAAATGCACATATACCTCAAAATAACTTTGGGTGGGCCTGTGGCTCAAAGGAGTAGGGAGCTGGCCCCATATCCCAGAGGTGGAGCATTCAAATCCAGCCCCGGTCAAAAAAAAAAGAATTAACTTCCACAGGAATTTGCTATTAATGTCCTTTAGGGGACTTAGTCTAAAGTCCATTGACTTTAAATCTATAAAGACTAAACGTATATCTCAAAAACATGTACTATCAGAAATTGATATGAATATTTATTCCTTATTTTGCTATTCTCCTCTGCCAGTCTGACCACCTTATTTTTAATATTTGTGTGGGTGGGTGGTGGCGACCTTAAATGTTCTTTATTTTTGAGACAGAGTCTCACTATGTCACACTATGTTACCCTCAGTAGATTGCTGCGGCATCACAGCTCACAGAAATCTCAAACTCTTGGGCTTACACGATTCTCTTGCCTCAGCCTACCAAGTAGCTTGAGACTATAGGCACCTGCCACAACGCCCGACTACATCTTAAATGTTCTTTTCCCAAGTGCAGTTTCCAACAGTGAGCGGTTTAGTATGAATTTTTGTCTATAGGTCTGCCTTTCTCACCAGTGAACTCAATGGACTGTTTACATATCCCATGGAGGAAACTAAAAACATATATTTAAGTCCCTTGTGGGAAACTCTGTTAAGACAACAGATGTATTCTTTCCTTGAGTATGATGGTCAGTAGGACTTGATACACATAATCATTTCCTTCTGTAGAAATTATCACTGAAACCCTGCTCTTGATGGTGTAGAAGTAAGATTATACATGAAGGTCATCTAAAGCAAAGGTAACATTTTGTCCTTACATTGATTAATTCATCTCTACTAACTATTTCAATATATTTAAACATTTTTACCAAAGTTTGATGACTTTCTACTAGCTATATAGTAATGTGCAAGTCTTAAAGTCTCCTTAAATCACCAGGTAAAGAAAATCCATTTGTTCACCCTCATAAGGTCCAGCATTTATACACATTCGCTTGAGAAACCTAGGTAATCCATGGAGAAGTAATGTCCTATGTTATTTTTTTTTTTTTTTTTTTTGGTAAATCTCTTGTCTCTCCATTCTTGATTCCCATTTTTGCCTTTTCTTTTCAGACCTGCGCTCATGTGCCTAGGCTTTTCTTGGCAAAGGAACAACATGACTCTTGCTTCATTTTTCATGTTACATTTTGTGCATAGAATAGGAAGTTTTAAACTGATGATAAATTACAATGAAACCAGACTGACATAGGATTTCTAACTTTGCCAAATGGTGGGCAGCATCCTGCCAAGTGGAAGGTGTCTAGGGCTGCACTTTGTCCACCGCCATATGTTCTCTCACACCCCATGACTGTCTCTTTCAGTGCTCACATTTTACATTAAAATAGTGAACACTTCTCTGCCAAGTAGCTGTGATTTTGCAGAACTCTCATGTCTAATAATATACCATTGACTAGAGGAGATGTAACATAGATCCCATGAAACCAAACTATGAATAACCACTTATTTGTGGTTGAAAAACAGCCTGCATGGTTTCTTCTCCTGGTGGCATCTACCCTGTACTTTCCTTTACAAAGTTAGATTTTAGATAGGCATTTATATTTCAGGCTAATATTTAGGGGACAGTGATATATGTTTGTTTCCTTGCTTAAATCATCTCAATTTATTATAGAGCTTTAACTTCTCCCTTCTTTTTGTGTGTCATGATACATGCAGAGCATACTATTCATTTGTCACATTGGAATAAAAATGTGACTGTCTCTAAGTACACATCCGCTCCAAAATCTGAACAATCATCTCAGTAGACATTTAACTGTTCATCAGTGGCATATCCTTCAGGAGGCTCTGTTACCACTGTTCTCTGAGAGCTGCTGAGAAAACTATTAGTTTCCTTACAAAAGGTTTCCAGAGTCCACTCAGGAAGAGTATAATTTTTTATTTTTATGATGGATGCTAGGTGAGTGTCCAATTCTTGAGGTTTTATGGAAGTCCTGACTGATATGACTTGCCATGGACCTTCGTAGGCTATGCTGCCATTGACTCACCACCATTCCAGTTACATCTCATGGTATTGAAGACTCTTAATGTGTTGGTATTTATGGGGGATACTCTCTGGCAGTATTATTCTGCCTCCATCATAATTATCCCCGAAAAGCAGAGATGAAATAAAGTAACAAATAATCCCAACAACGATGGGCCCCATTTTGGGCCAGTAGGGAATGGGAAAAACAAAAACTTTGGAGTGGCTAGTTGCACCCATGTACAACAGATGTAGTCACACAGCCTACATGATCAGGGTATGATTTGCCCACTTATACTACTCTTCTCAACTCTTTTCAATATTCTTTTTAGTGTTTACTATATAATAGCAATGTGGTAATCTAATGATTATACTTAAATATTTTCTTAACTCTTAAGAACTTATTGAGTTTGAACTAACAGAACTTAAGATAAGTTTTAAACTTGTAATGTCAACTCATCCATACCAATAGAAATAGACATTTGCTCATAAATGGAATTTAAGTGGGTGAATACAGTACTTGCTGAGTGACATAAGCCTTGTTATTTGTAAGTAGTTGAAATTTCATTATAAAATAAAGCTTGTTATAGTTTGAGTCCTTAGCTTATTTTTTGATATGAAACTATTATCTAACTTGGGAACTGACAGGCTTCAAAAGAAATCATTATTTCCCTTAATGAAATTATGCTACCAAGTCTATGTGCTATTCTTTGTTTTTCAGTCTGCCTTAAATATGGGAGATCATTACAAAATTAAATGTAATTTATTTTAATGAATTGTATATAAATCAAACTCCATTAACATTATTCACAAGTTTGTTAAGACACTTTGTTAAAAGAAAAAAAGCATTCTGTCTTGGAACAGTTTCAAACAACTTTTATGAAGGTGAACATCATATTGATTGTTGTTTGTTTCTTCAGAGTTTGTCAAAATGAAACTCCTTTATTTTATTCTTCAAAGGCAATTATGTGTGTTTGCCCAATACATTTTCAACAAACAAACATCCTGTCTGATTTTATAAACTTCTCAAATAAAGCTGTTGTTTAAAAAAAAAAGACATGGTATTTGATCCAACCTTACCCATTCATTTATATATTCACTGATATATTGTTAATACAAGTTCCTAAAAGTCTGTGACTAATTTGACTTCTCTTTCTTTTTTACCTTCAGATTCATATATTCCTCAAGTTCTGTTGATTCTGTTCCATTACGTATCATTTGATTCCTTCCCATTATCTGAATCCTTCTGTTTCCTCATTGATTCAGCTCCTCACCTCCTGTCCTTAGATCACTGTGATAATTAACTAGTGCCCAAAGTAATTTTTGCTCTGCTGAAGGTATTATCTTTCCAAAAGGCAAAGCTAAATATATTATTCAATGGCTTGAAGTCTTCCAACATTTCCTCTGTTCTACAAGATAGATTTCAACCTCCTTAACTGGGAAGGGAAAGTCATGACCCAGTCATTCAACTAACGTGAATTAAATCCTCATTATTCAGTAGGTACTGTGCTAAGCGTTGATAACTTGATACCAGACAAGTAAAATATGTCCTCAAGTTGCTAGGATATACAGCATAATGTATTTGTATTTAAAAAAAAATATTTCTTTGATTTATTTGTAAAGAACATATTTTAAAAAGACCACACTAAATGTAGGAAGACAAGATTGGGGTTATTCCAGCATTTGGTTCTTATATAATAGTGGTCTGACATGAGTGTGGTCCTGGAGATGGTGAGAAGATACATTTGAGAAATATTTCAGAGGTACACATGATAAAATGTAAAGACTAGAATAACTGTGGGGATAAGGAAAGTAAGAAAAATGGTACTGCCTCAGTTTGTGGCTTAGCAAGTGAGTTGCGGAGGATGTTTGAGACCAAACACAGAAAAGTGGAAGTCTGCAGTGAAAGTCAGAAGTCAGATTTAGATGTGATGATTTTAAGATTTGGTGGGACATGCACATGGAGCTTTTTGGTGAAGAGATAAATATTGCAACTTGGCTCTTAAGTCAATGGTTCAATTATTGATTCATATTAGAAACTGTTAACTTAAAGATAGTCTACAAAAGTGGATAGGATTATCCAAGGGGAATTTAGAGAGTGAAAAGAAAAGTAGGTAGTGGGATAAAATTGCTAAGGAATATTAATATTTGGAACATTAATACAGAATAAGGAGTTCACAAGTGAGATAAAGAAAAAAGGAAGCAGAAAGAGAGTGATAAAAAAAATCCCAAATCCACTGAGACAGATAAAAAGTGTCCATTGGATTTTATAAAAAGCAAATCATTTGTTGCTTGTAAGACAATGATAATCAAGTCGAACATGTTTACGTGCTGTAGAAAAAGAGCCAGGATAGAGGAAGTATTGGAAGATAAGGGAGTAACAAGAAGAATCTTTAATGGTAGCCCTCTGAGGATGCTAAATAGAATGAGGATTCTGCAGAAAGATAGAGGAAGTGGCCTTAAAATAGGAGACGAATTTCCTCCATTATACTAGAACAAAAACTAAGTAAAGATGCAATTTGAGGTTGCAAGTTTAGCAGTGATAAAGGAAAAACAATAACCTCAGACTTCTTAGCACTTCTTCCTGCCCTACATGAGACTAATTAAATTTTATACTTTTGACATCCAATCACCAAAACTACGGACCCTTTTTATGAGAATGCAATGGCAAAAATAGGGATTATTATAAAGGACTGCTGTCTTTTCTTTTTTATTTTTTGTTAGCTATAGGAAGAGAAGACCAACCAACATGGGCCAGCACTTATGATTGTGGGCCTTTAATGAAGAACAGAGAATGCCATGGAAGAAACTCTTTTTAGACAATAAGAAGCCTTTTTGTGTGTGGCAAAGCCCTAAAATTTTTTCTATAGGGGTCAGAGCATATACAAATTTTCATCTAATCTCTAGGACCCTGCAGCCCAGTGGCTCTTGTACTCCTTGGCACAATTGCTTTCTGCCGTTGGTGTTCTGGTCCTTATAGTGGGTAAAATTCAGAAGTTGATCAGCTCCTTGATGGGTTAACAGGCAGAGAACACTGTGCCAGACTTGTCCACTTGTAAATCCTTCAACTATTACCTCTGGAATTTGTTTATTCTTGTTTATCTAACAAAATAATTTCTTTACATCTTAGCACACTTAGGCAACCCATGATTCCTGCCCTCCCTCACCATGTTCATCCAGCATGTGACCTGTGGACATCTTGGGTGGCATATAATTACATGATGGTTTGTTGTGACAGTGATTCATTTAAAAATGCCAATATATAATATAAATAATACAGAAAATAAGCAATCCCTTGATGTGAGTATCGTTTACAATAATTTTAACCCCAATATTGGGAGAGACTTGAGGCAGTTATAGACTGTAACTTAATAAGCTCCTGTGAAAAAGAAAGCAAAACAAAGTAATGCAATGAGAGAGAGAGAGAGCAAGAAAATGATATATCTAGTGTTAGAAGTTTCAGGATGATAGGAAACCATGAAAATGACATTGGGAAGGAAGCCTTGGCAAAGTAAACAGAATTCTGAGGAAGGTTCAAAACCCAGATGAGGTTGGAGAGCATGAAGAAACAGTTACCTGTCTGTGCACAGTTTTCAAATGGGTTTGTAGTGCCATTTTAGTGGTTGTAAATGCCCTTTCCTACTTCATCTATTATTAAAGGATCAAGTATCAACTTGAGTGCCTCATCCTCTATATTTCCTTATTATTAAGCAGGGCATGCTGAAATATTTGTTGAAAAGATTAAAATTATACTTCCTTTATGTTGATTCTTTCCTAGGATTTTATGTGGTTTGGGGCTGATGATTATTTTCTTTGTGCTTCAACTTCCTTCCTTGGCCAATATAGATGATGTCAATGAATATTTCGTAGGATTGTTTTATGGATTAGATAAGTTAACCCATATAAAGATCTGAAAGCACTGTTTAACACAATGGAAGTTAAGGTTAATCAGTTAAAATTAGTCAGAATCATTATGATTATCAATGCTACTGTTATCATTATATTTAATTATAATTATACCTCTTATTTGTAGGAAATCAGACTGAATTTCTAGTTGGGTAACCTTGATCCATCTACTTAATTTTGTTAAGCCTTAAGTTGTTCATCTGCAAAAACATAATATTAATAATAGTACTCAACTAATGGAGTTGTGATGGTGATTGCACACACTTCGTACTGAAGAAGTAGATGATTATTACTCTCTCTACACTAGCTTCATCAGAGGGGTCATTGCTGTCATTTTCATGGTCACCATTTACCTTTAGATTACTAGACTTGACAAAGCACCTCAGTAACAGTGAATTTTCTCCTTCTCAATATGTAAATTTCATTTTAATTAGATTCTTCATCCAGTGACATAATTTTTTGAGTGGTAGAAGCTCGATGGAGTTGGTGCTTAGGAATAAGAAGATCCTATGTTAGTAATGTTCTGATTTTTGCCGATGTAATGGGAGCAGCAATTTAGTACAAAAAAAGAAAAGCTCTATTTGGATGTAAAAATCTGATATATAAAGAGACTTATTTTGGGAACAAAACAACTAAAAATATCAGGGTTGTACTTATGTTACCAGCTGCAAGCATTAGTCATGACTGTGTCATAAAAGAGTTAATTAAGTTCTTTGGGTGAAGGAGGTGCAGGAGGAAGTCGAACACAATCTTCTGACGAGATGAGTCACTGTCATCATACCAGGAAAAAGCACAGGGGCTGAAGAAAGTTTTAGCTCCTACATTGATGTTATATCACAAGGTCACAAGTGGCTCTCTAAAAAGCCGCTGACCAATAGGAAGCTCAGAGAAGATAGTTTAGTGTTATATGAGCCTCATTATATAATATAATAATAATATATAAGCAATTTGAACTTGCCTATTTAAGTTTTTGAGCACATTTTGAGGAACTAGAGGAGAATGACCATTCACTTGGGTTCATGGCATTATTAGTGGTAGAGAGAGAGAGTTGAGTATAAAGAGTCATTTCTTTCCATGTAGACTCATGTTAGATCAGAAAGCATATTATTAAGTAACATGTATGGTTGATTATGACAAGGAATACAAGATTCTAAATATATAGATGTATTAATACTTCTCTTAGTCTCATGACTTCCCACTGTGCTCTCACACGTCTCCTGCTTCTACCTTACTCATCAATCTGTTAAATACCTTACCCCATTGGATCCAGTCCCATCTCGCAAGTAAATCTGGGGGGAAAGTGTTTTCCATTTCCCTTGTCTTTTTCCTAAGTTTTTTCTCACTATATATGATAAATATTTTTCTCAAACTCAAATCAGTCATCTCACTCCTATTCAGTTGCCCCCCCTGTTGTCTCTTAGGTTCAATTAACACATGATAAAGGGCGATCTGTGGTCTGACCTTGACCCACTCTCCAGTCTTTGTCAATGTGGTTTGTCCCTCTGATATTATGCACCAGCTGTAGTTGTAGCTGCTAAATGTATCAGTCAGCTTCTTGCTGATGTTTGTATATCCTATGAGCTTTTCCTGGAATGCCCTTCCTTTGGCCTTCATCACTTGTCATGTGCTGCGTTTTCTTTCAAAACACTACTCAGACATTTTCTCCACTGTAAAACTTTCCCTCACTGTGCCTTACCTAGATGCAGTTACTCATCTCTGCCCCTGTGTCACCAACACAATATTCTGTTATGGCAGCCTCCACCCTCTTGTATAATTGTGTGCTTGTACAGCTGCCTTCACCAATAAACTCTGGGCTATTTGAGGGCAGGGAACATTTCTCTCTCTCTGATCTCATATCTCCAAAAGACTTGTCACAGGTTAGGAGGCAAGTAAAATTTTTGAACTTTATTTATAAATGATAGACTATGGATAATGAAAACTGTTACTAGCAGAATAGTTTAAATGGGAGCAAAAATATGCATCCTATTCCTTTCCTTTGCTTTGCCATTAAAATTTACAGAATGGGGAAGAGGGTCTGTTTTTCACAGATTTACAATGGAAGAGTTGAATAAATAACATCCAAGTTCCTTTTTAGTAAAAATACATTATCACTTTAAGCCTGTACTGAGACCACTAGAATAAAGTGGATAAATTTTGTGTCTTTAAAAATAATGACATGACCTATTTTTTAATTAATTGATATCATATCATGCAAATTTCCAAATCTAGAGGTTAATAAATTACTCCTTAAGAACGGCTATTGAGGGTGAATTAACATCTTTATGTAATAGGCAACCTTTCTAAAAATCAGTGTGGTTCCTGGGTTGAGATACATGAAAATAATCCTGGCATAGCTGGATTTTATTTCATATTGGCAAATGTTTATAATATTTCTACATTAGGGTTTGGGTATTTTTTTTTTCTCTGATACAACTTGTTCTTTGGGCTGGAGGTCTCATTTATTTCCATGCTTTCATTTTTGTTTGGAGTATAAATAATATATAAGCAAAGTTTCAGACCAAAACTACAGATTTTATTATGAGTTGAAATAATCCCCCAAGTTACTAAATATGATTGGACTAGATAATCTCTTGCAACATCTTCAGAAGGTTGACTTTTTCTGTCAAGTCTTATGTCATAATGATATAAGTATTTCAAAGAGATTATTTCAAATTTTTGTGGGCTTTAGGTGAGAGAAGTTTATGTCCCCAAACTTCTTTATAATGCATTCAAGGGGCCCGAAGAGTGTGTGTGTGGTGGGGGGGAAGAGGGGGAGGAATAAGTTAGCGGTTAAGACTCAGATTCAATAAATATTTAAATATTTCTAGAAAAAATTGATCACATTTTAAAGTAAATGTCATATGTCAGGAATTAATAAATGAGATATAAGAATAATGGGTCTTTTATTTCATATGAGGTGGACAGTGTAAATTTATTTGCTTTATTTTCTTTATCCTAGCTTCAGAATATTTTTGAAATTATGAGATCACTTTTACTTCAATAAAGGTGTTTATATTTAAAAGTCTCTCATTTTAAGAAATACAACAATATACATAAAGCTGGGGTTGGAAAGGAATGTAAATACATATATTGCTGTGGGGAGGCTTGGGGACTTCACAAGCTGAGCAGTCTTATGGATATGGATGAAATTCAGTTTGGAAACAGTAGGGATGTCATTGATTATAAAGCATGTTAAAACAGAATTTCTGAGCACGAGCCCCCTGGGAAAGCAGAATCCTTTCTGTTTTAAAATTTTCATTTCTTACTATTATCACCTTAGCCAAAGGCCTGAGAAGTGTTGAATTTTTATTTTTAACTATAAATAGCTCTAGTTGTATACATTTATGGGATACAAAGTGATGTTGTGATTTATGAATATAATGCACAATAATTAAATCAAGCTAGTTCACATATTCATCACCTCTAATGCTCATCAGTCCTTTATGATAAACACATTTGAAATTTACTTTCTTGGTGAATTTGAAGTGTACATATCATTAATTACTATGGTCACCACCTGTGTAATACATCTCAAAGAGAAAAATATACTGTTCCTCCTGTCAAATTCAAGCTTTATTCCCTGTCATCATCATCTTTCCCTTCTCCTACCTACAATCTCTTGAAACTCCCATTCTACTCTCTGCTTCTCTGAGTTCAATATTTTTAGGTCCATGCACGGTGTATGTAATATTTGTCTTTCTGACTTATTACACAGTGAAATGTTCTCCAATTCTATCTATGTTGTCGCAATTGTAAATATTTCTAATCATACCATTTTTGAATTGAATCATTTTCTACTTAAGAAAATAATTATAATTGATTAGATTATTTAAAATACCATTTATCATTAGTGAAGCATCAATATTTACTAGTGTAATTTTTTTCTGAACATAAATGAAACTAATAAATTTTAAGGTGTAATTGATCTTTTCCTACATATTCATTTGTTCCAGTTGTACTTAGATATTGATTTGTTATTGAATCCCAAAGAATTTTAAAATTGCTTTTTATGTTTAATCTGCTCAATAAACATTTATTCTGTATACATTTCGTCTTGTGTTGGTGAATGCAGATTACAGATTAATAAAATAAAATCTCTGCCAAATAATTAGATGGAGAAGTTTTTTAAAAAATGTTATCCTTATCAAAACAAATCCTCTGAATCTGGCATAATGTTTTAGAATGTATCTTTTTTCTCTTTTGTTCTTTTATTTATTAGAAAAATAAAATGACATAATTCCTGCATACTTTATTAATTATTCAACTATTTTCTCTCAACATATATAAAACTCTGAGTTGATAATTTATCACTCTTTAAGTTGTTCTATTGGGGGCAATTTCAGAAAATTATTTTTGTAACTAAGCATTGCACATTCACATAATCACCGTAGAAAATTACATTTTAGGTGATGAAATTGTATGTGCATGAGCATTTTGGAGAAATATGATGGTGAAAGCAGTATTTTATTATAGAAAACAAGATTTTACCCAAGTTTTTAATAAGTGTTCTAAACCAGGTATCATTTTTTTTTTTGTTAAACAGTCTATTTCAAAGTAATCCACCTACTGAAGAGAAAGAAAAAGTATGATTACACTTGTAATTATTCATTCAGAGGGAATGTTACATGTGCAGGAATGTTATAGGCAATTCAACAAAAGACTCTTTGGTAGGTTCTGTCACTAACAATGAAAAGAGCTTAATTTCATTTCATTATAGTTCAAAAGCCTCCCTAGGGTATAATTCTGATTTCTTGTCATGGGAACCAATTTTGTTATTAGAATAAGAAAATGGTGTATTTATTTTTAAATCACTTACGTTGGCTTTTTATTCTGATGATTGTGGAGGAGCTGTGTGTGTGTTTTTCATGCATGATGGAAGAGATGAGTTGGGTGAGGGATAAATCTTTAGAATTAACGCCTAGATGCAATTGATATGTTCTTGGCAAGGGTTTAAGTTACAAGCTAAGTTTTCTTATCCTGGAGTAATTTCTTGATCAATAAATAATCAATTGGATTTCCAGATTGTGTAGCTGGCATGGCTCTACTTCAAAAACGTAATGAACCAAAAAGAAACTTTGGCAGATTCAAAATCTAAGAATATACTGATGTAAGGACATAAACACATCCAGATACTATATTTTTGTTAGTATATTGGACCTACAACATTTCGGAAAAATAATACACAGTGATCTTTGCAGTCTTTCCAAATATATATGTGTCTCATTTATTATTTATAAATTGAAATTCCCTTTCCCTCTATATTTGTTTTCTGTGGATTATAAAACTGAACACACGAGTCTGGTTAAAATCAACAGAACAAAACACGGTATGGGGCACCTGCAATGCTTACTACAATTGAGCACAAAAGCAAAATGGGTCATAGTTCTTGCATACCTGGGATACCTTAGTTCTTGGATACCTAGGATGCAATTCTGACTCATTCACTTAAATATCGGTGGGAAAATTATTTTCTCTAAACTAGGGGTTCTCAACCTGTGGGTCGCAACCGCTTTGGGGGTCGAACGACCTGTTTGCAGGGGTTGCTAAAATACATCCTGCATATCAGATATTTCCATTATGATTCATAACAGCAGCAAAATTGCAGTTACGAAGTAGCAATGAAAATAATTTTATGGTTGGGTTCACCACAACATAAGGAACTATATTAAAGGGTTGCGGCATTAGGAAGGTTGAGAACCACTCCTCTAAACCTTCCTAAACTTTACTCATAAGAAAGGAAAAGGATAGTACTTACCTCATGGGGCTATTGTGAGACTTGGAAGTCTGACTGCATACAAGACCCTGAAAACTGTTGTGCACATTCAAAATGGTCAATATAAGTTTAATGAAGGTTAACAATGAATAATAATACTAATAATATGATAATGAAAGCTCAGTAATTAATATGGGAAAATTTCTCTTCTCTGCCCCTCTTTCCCAACCACTGTATTTTATTTTTTAATTTAATTTTTTATTAAATCGTAACTGTATACATTTATAGGGTACAATGTGATGATTTGATATACAATGTGGAATGCTGAAATCAAACTGATTATATAACCATCACCTCACTTACTAATTTTTTGTGGTAAGACATTTATAATTTACTCTTAGTTGTTTTGAAATGTGCCCTTGCATTGTGCACATTAGGTGAGTTCCCAGCAAATGCCCTCCCTCCTCCCACCACTCACCCTACCCCCTTCCCTCTACCTCCTGTCCCCTCCCCCTCCTCTCCTTTCCTTCTTGCTTGGACTATATTTGTGTTTTATCATTCGTATTAATGTGTAAATGATTATATATTGGTTTCATAATAGTATTGAGCACATTGGATACTTTTTTTCCATTTTTGAAATACTTTTCTAAGAAGAATATGTTCCAACTCCATCCAGGTAAACATAAAAGATGTAAAGTCTCCATCTTTTTATGGCTGAATAGTATTCCATGGTATACATATGCCACAATTTGATAATTCACTCATGAGTTCATGGGCATTTGGACTGCTTCCACAACTTGGCAATTATGAATTGGGCTACAATAAACATTCTAGTGCAAATGTCTGTGTTGTAAAATGTTTCCATTCATCTGGGTATATACAGAGCAATGAAATTGTGGGATCAAATGTTAGGTCAACTTTTAGTTCTTTGAGAATTCTCCATATTTCTTTCCAAAAAGGCTGTATTAGTTCACAATCTCACCAGAAGTGTAGAAGTGTTCCCTTCTCGCTGCATCCACACCAGCATCTGCTATCTGGGCTGGGATTTTGTGTTGTGGCTAATCTTACTAAAGTTAGGTGATAATCTTAAAAGTGGTTTTGATTTGCATTTCTCTGATTAATGATGGTGACCATTTTTTCATGCGTTTCTTGGCCATTTGTCTGTCATCTTTAGAGAAGTTTCTGCTCTTGTTCACAAAGAAATATGGTTCTTTGTTATTTTCTTATTTATTAATTTGAGTTCTGTGTAGATTCTAGTTATCAGACCTTTGTCAGAAGCATAACCTGCAGAAATCTTCCCCATTCTGAAGGCTGTCTCTTTGTTCTACTTGCAGTGCTCTTAGCTGTGCAGAAGCTTTTTAGCTTCATCAGATCCCAGTAATGTATTTTGGTGTCGCTTCAAATGCCAGGGAAGTCTTCCTCATAAAATATTTTCCCATGCCAATATCTTCAATGTTTCCCACGCACTCTCTTCTAGTAATTTTATAGTTTCATGTCCTAAATTTAAATCTTTTATCAAGTGAGAATCAATTTTTGTTAGTGGTGAGAGGTGAGGGTCCAGTTTTAGTTTTCTAGAGGTTGCTAGCCTGTTCTCTTAGCACCATTTGTTAAATAGGGACTCTTTTCCCCAATGCATGTTTTTGTTAGGCTTATCAAAGCCCAAATGATGATATGTAGCTGGCTTTATCTCTAAAATCTCTATTCTATTCTGTAGATCTACATGTCTATTTTTGTGCCAGTACCATGCTATTTTGATCGCTAAAGCATATATGGGCAGGGGAAAACTGAAGAGAAATTGGTGAATATAACATGATTCTTACTAAAGTATCATTTTCAAAAAAGGCACAGGAATATATTTTATAATAATATGTCTTTTATCAACACTCTATTGAAACTGAAAACTTAGCATTCATGTGTGACTCAAAAAAAGACTTTTCCATGGCAAGTCTTGAAACAATATAGCATAGAAACTTCATTTCTTGGTAATCTAATACAATACAGGAGTAAACTTGGAGAACATAAGTGCTGAACACTTTTATTTTGTTTCTTCCTATCAATAGAGTGTTTTGTTAGAGTCACTTCCAAGGTGAATTCTGTTAAGCAAAAGGCCAATGTTCTGTTAGGTGACTATTATGAGATTTATTTGCTTTAGCTATGAGACAATAAGGAGTCAGAGTTGGCATCTTGTTATTAAGATGTTGGAACTAATATTGTTTTCTTGCTGTGAGGTTTAATCTACTTTCTTACAGTGGTGAGTGTCTAAAGTGGGTCTGGGTATAGCTGAAATTTTCCTTAAAAATGAGCTCTTAATTTCTTTAATTATTTGACATATTACATGGATAAGAAAATTTTAACTTAAAGTAAATTTCAGGATAGATGTTCTCAATAAATCATTCTAACCAAAAAAATAAAAAATAAAAAATAAATCCTGTAATCCCTATGGGCAATGTTTGAATTTCAGTAGAAATGTGTCCAGGCTGACCTTGAAGATTGAGTTGACTCCTTAAAATACCATTAGGAAGTCAAATAAACTAACCACTTAGGAATATTAGTATAGCCCACCTAAGCAGTAAAGGACATTCTCTAAATAGCATACTCATTGCTTTTAGTTGTATTTTCCCAGTGCATAACACTACAAAAAGCTGTTGATTGTGGTATTGGTTGTAATTAAATCAATCAATGTAACATAGGTACCAAATTATTTAAATATCAGTTTAAAAGATGGGAATGTGAGTCCAGAATCTAGATCATAGTATTACCCATTTATTTATTGTACCCAGTTTAATTGAGTTATAATTGACAAATGAAAATTGTACATGTTTATAGTGAAAAACATGATATTTGATATGTGCATGCTTGTTGAAATGATTACTACTGCAGTGAAGCTAGTTAATGTATTCATCATCTCATATTGTTACTGGTTTTGTGTCTGAAATTAAGGTATTTATGTACTGTCTTAGAAAATTTTAAATACACAGTGTATTGAGTATAGTTACTGTGTTGTACATTAGATCTCCAGAACCTGTTCTCTTGCCTAGCTGAAACTTTCTACTCTTTGATCAACACCTCAAACTTACCCCCATCCCAGCACCTGGCAAATACCTTCTAATCCCTGATGCTGTGAGTTCAGCTTCTTTAGAACCCACTCCTGAGTAGGAGTATGCAGTATTTGTCTTATTTGGCTTATTTCACTTAGCACTTTGCCTTTAGATTCATTGTTGTTGTTGCAAATGGCAACATTTTCTTCTTATTTAAGTCTCAGTAGACAAAAAGGAGAAAGTGAGAAAGAAGTTTACCAGAAGTCCCAGGAAGAACATGTGGAAAACAACACCAAAACAGTTGTTAAAGCCCTAAATGAAAAGATTGCTCAAAATCAAAAGTTTTTAGGTAAAGCAAAGCTAGAAGAAAGTTTTCAGCAGTCAGAATATCCAAGGGGCTTAGTGAAAAGGCATTTGCAAACTCTGAAGAACAAAGAAAAACATCCAAAAAAAAAAAAAAAATAGATGACACAGCAACTACCAAAAAGGGAAAGGAGCAGACAGCACAGAGGGAAGATAAATATTCCAGGGGAACTCACAGGATGCTCGTATCTAAGGAATGAGGCGAGCTGTATGGAAGCAGCGATCCGAGAATGTTGGTATGCACTTCTATGAGATGCCCAGCATGAAAAAGAGGAACAGGATAAAAAGGAGACCCATGGCTCAGAGGGACAGAAACACGAATACAAAAATTCAGACATAAATAAGTAATGTTTAAAAAGTTTTTACTAAATTATACAGAAATATGCAAAAAAACCCATTATCTGTTCACTCTTTGCTGATTATTCCCTTTACTCCCTTGGTTATGCAAAAGATTTTTAGTTTGATGCAAAAACATTTGTCAGTTTTCATTTTTATTTCCTGTGATTTGGGGGTCATTTCCAAAAAATCACTTCCTAGTAACCAAAACAGCATGGTAATGGCATAAAAACAAACACATAGACGAATGCAACTGTATAGAGAACTCAGAAATAAACCCACACTTTGACTCTGTGGTTATCCCTTGGTGTGTGTGATTTTGAAGAAGTAGGTTCCATTTCGAGTCTTTCTAGGCTGACTTCACTGGGAAAATCCTTTATCATTTAGCCTTTCTAGTGATTATGGGACGATTGTCTGGTGAGGTCTGTATGGGCCATCCTGCTGCTGCTGCTGCTGGGAAGGGCCTTGAACCTGAGTCACTGGGAGTTGGCCTGGTGCTAGAATCACACTTGTCTAGATCCACCAGGAGTAGTCTTGTCCTGGGTTTGTGGGAGCCGGCCTAATGACAAAGGCAGGCTAGGTTTTTAGGAGCAGGAAGGCAAGCCTGGAGTCTGATTCCACAGGAATGATCCTAGATCCTAGGTGTGTGGGACCAGCCTCGTACGTATACCAAGGTCTCCTAGGGTAGTCCTGGACCCTTTATCCACTGATCCTTGGTCTTTTGTGGATAGCACGTAACCTGGGTCTGCAAGAGCTATTCTGAAGACTGAGTCCACCTGTCACTGGGTCAGGCTTTAAGCCTGAGTCTAGGGGGCCTCGCCTGATTCTAGGATAAATCTGGCACCAGGCTTCACAGAAATCGGCCTTGTCCTGAGTCTGCCTGACATTGTAGTCCATGAGGGTGGGCCCTGGGGCCTGGATCTATGGGGAAAGTCCTGATGTCTAGGTCCCCAAGACCAGGCTGAGAGCCTAGATGCACAAGAGCAGTCCTAGAGCCCTGGTTTACTGGGGCTAGCCTGAATTTGGGGCCCCTAAAACCTGGAGATGATCCTGTATGGTCCTAAAACCACAGTAGCCAGTCTGAAGCCTTGGTCCATAGGAATAGCCTGGCATTGGGGAAGGCCTTAAGCTTGAGTCCATGGGAGCTGGTCTGGTAGCTGGGTCCATAGGTGTCAACCTGGAGTCGGGGGCCATGGAGGCTGGCCTGTGCTGGAGCAGTCCTGGAGCCTCAGTCCACATGGGTGAGTTTGGGCCCTTGTGCTATAGCTGTACCTGGATTCCAGGGCCATGGGAGCTGGACTGACGGGTTCACTGGAGTAGGCGTGGTGTCGAAGTTCATGGTAACATCAGGTAGTCACTTCCCTGTCATTCCCCTAAGCAGAGGGTATGTCTTTTCCTGCTGCACTGCCTGGGCTTTGGGGAAGGGTGTCATGGGTGATGTGAACTGTACTCTCTACTCTCAATAATTTGTCTTTACTTATTTCAGTACTCCTGCATGTGTTATAATATGTCACCTGGACTCCCTAGTGCGGTGAGCATGGACGTTGTTCAAATTGATGTATTATTATTTAGGACTTAAAGTAAAGATTCTAAGTTATTTTTTAAATAAACTACTCCTGCCAAAGGAATCAAACTGTGATAAAAGAGCAGTGAAGGTTTAGAAATGTGTCACACTTTTTCTAGTTCAGCTCAACTATAAATAGTAGGAAGTATTGGTAGGTCATAGATTCAAGCTCTAGAACCATGCAGAGAGGGAGCAGGACTTTAGTCTCGGCTTTAAAGTCTACTTGCTGTGCCCCTGGACAAGTCTTTTGATCTCTCTAAATGTCAGTTTCGTCTATATTAATATAGTGAATAATAATAATGTAACCATGTATCAAAATGTTTCCAGAAATGTTATAACATTTCTGAATGTTCATTTTGAAGTCTTCTAACGGGCTTTTTTATAAAGCATATGAAAAAGTGTCTCACCTTAGATATAATTTAGGCCATCTAGTTGGTATTGGTTCAGATAGTAAGAATGATTTACATCAAAATGTTTATCAAATTTGCTATTATTTTTTACTACTGATAAGAGCCATGATTAAAAGTTTGAATTCTAATACTTCTAACAGGTGTCATGGGAAAAAAGTTCCAATGTGAATTAAGCCTAATTTAAGCTATAATAACTTACGATCACTCCAGTACAAGATTGGAATGCATTCCATCAATTGATTTCGTTATGTTTTCCAAGATCCCTGTTGAATCAGAGACAATATTGAAATGAAGAGTTTTTAAATGAGTTTTATCTTTTCCTGCTTCCTAGATAAAAAATGGCTCAATGTATTTTTTTCATAGGTGAGAATATACTGTATTGTTGGTTTGAGATGGAAGCAGGATTTTGAAATCTGTACTATAAGTAACAAAATAACGCACATACTATATAGAAGCCAATTTTAATAAGAAATTCAATTGTTTAGAAAATGTAATAGCATATTCGTTTCTATTTATCATTTCATGAAATATGCCCTTTTATTGACTCCTTTGCACAGAAACTGTATTCTATGAAACAAATATGGAAATCAATGGCAGCTGTAAAATAAATCAAAGTTAGAATGCTAAGAGTAGGAATTCAAGATCCTCCCTTAGAAAAATAATATGACATCTAAGTCAGCTCATGGTGGTCTGACATTTCTACTGATTGATGCCAGGGTTCTCTAAGGCATACTAATAGGATAAACAAGGAAAAATTGAATTTCTTCACATAATTTGAGGGCCAATTTAAAGATATGCATGCCCAAGCCATATCACTTTATCATAAATATTTGCAGCCCAAAGCAGAAATTAATTCAACACGAATTTTATACATTTAAACACAATTGTATTTATATCACTGTACAGAATCAATCTTCATTGCCTCAAACTTTATAAAACAAAGCTAATTTCTACTTTTAATGATTTCTACTTCTAATGATTGTTAGCTTTAATATTGTCAGCTTTAATATAATGGAATATTTTTGAGTGAGTTTATGAAACATTTGGTCATGAAAGGACTAAGGAATTAGTCCTTTCTAAGGAATATGTGGAATATATACCTGACAGAATGCTACAAATCTATAAAAAAATGAAACCCTTCCATTTGCAACAACATGAAGGAGCCAGGAAGACATTATGTAAGTGAAAGAAGCCAGGCACAGAAAACCAATATCATATGATAACACGTTTCCATTCATCTGTGGATCTTTAAGGAGTCCATCTTGTTGTAACTGTCGCCACTTATAAGAAAAGCACAGACTCCCACTTTGGGTACAAATCAGAGGTGATTTATTACTCCTGCGCAGGGGGCCGCTGCTAAGAAGGCAAACAGCCCCCAAGTGTAGAACAGGCTGATTTTTATACCCTTTCGTTGCCATGCAATCAAGCAAGAAACAAAAGCAAAAAGTGGCGGTTGGCCGGGTTACAGTGGGGGGGTGGGACTACAGCATGGTAGTTGACATGGAAACAGTTTGGGAAACTTAGTAGCTTGGGAGACAGTTTGGGACACTCAGTAACCTGGGAAACTCTGCTTGAGTGAGTTTTCACCATTGTTTGGCGAGGGAGTCAGGGAACTCAGAGAGAACTTCCTTGTCAGAAACCTGTTCTCAGAATTATCCGAAAGGGGGTTTGAGATGGACAGGGACTCAGACTGAAACAGTTAGGGGCTTAAGGGTCTTCTTGCCCGGTCGGTTACTACAGATCTCATAAAAATATAGAGTAGAATGGCAGTTACCAGGAGCTGGAGTGGTTGGTAGGGAAGAGGGAGATGGAGAGTTGTTGGTCAAAGGATGTGTAATTACAGTTAGGAGGATTATGCTTTTAAATGTATCCAAAATAGGTAAACATAGAGAGATAGAAAGCAGGTTAGTGATCGCCTAAAGTTGGAAGGGTGGGGGAGTGGCTACATGTGTTTGGTAGAGCAAAGGGGGGGTAGGGGGCGAATGACTTGTAATGGTTGTGGGGATTATTTTTATGTAATGAAGACGTTCAGAAATTAATTGTGGTGATAATTGTAAAATTCTGAGAAAATGCTAAGAACAATTGGATTGTTTAAGTGAGTGCATTGTATGACATGTGAATTATATCTCTGTAAAGCTGTTCAAAAATAGTGTATTTGTATCCACCAGGATGGTCACAAAAGTGTCTCAGATTTAGAAAAAAAATCTCATTATCTCACCTTTTTCCCCATTTCCACATGTTCTTTCTTCTTTCTCTTATTCTAGGTCAATTAGTGATATTGTGATCCTGTAACCAGTTGTTCAGTTAGAACAGCCTGAAGTCCTTTACTATTTTCATTTACTTACACCACCAACTCCAGACCTTGACTTTTTCTTGTCCTTTCTGCTTTCTTTGCCTTTCTTCTTTTTTGATCCTCATGCTTTGTCTGAGGAAGTCATTCTTAAAAGAGGTGATAATGGGTCGAACAATTAACAAACGATTATACAAGATTTATGTACGTGTATGAAATTTCCAGAATATTCTGTAAAATTAGGCTGAGCATATTTGAGACATGACTGCTCACTTGAGAGGGTTCAGTAATCATTACATTTCATTAATCTGTCATACTAAACAGTTGGATACTAAGAAAGTCTCCAATGACTAGAATGGATGACTCAATATTCAAGGACTGGCCTTCACCTTTGGACATGAAGTTGATTCTATCAGTCATTTCAGAGCCATTTCTAGCTAGCAAAACTGATTCATGTTTACAGTCATTAATACAAGCTATATAAAAGAGAATGCCACTGTATTCATTTATAGGAGCAACAGAAGGGCCAAAGTCATGGAGTCATGTGTGTCTCCTAATAAATTTATTTTTCCTGTATTTCAAAATGTTAAAAGTAAAACAGTGATAGTCAAAAAGTTTTGCGAGTTAACATGTCTACAAAATAGGCTTTTGGTGGGCTGAATACAGGCCTTTTTCCTGTGATTGTTTGAAACTCTCACTAGATACTTGTATGTTAATGTGGATAGTTACCTAGTTAAATGTATCTCCCTAAAAAAAATCAGACTTGTTAAAATCAGATGGCTATTATTATTGTGAATAATTTAAAAAAGTGTGTTTCTGATCTCAAAATTTTAAATGTATATTTTCTCTTTCAATTAAAAATAAAATAGACAATTTGGAACAGTGTCCCATAATACTGTCCGTGGTCCTCCCAACATTGTTGAAGATACCCTGATTTGCTGCTGTTTTCTTTATTTTTTCTTTATTTCTTTCTTTCTTTATTTATTTATTTTATTTGAGACAGAGTCTCACTTTGCAGCCTTCAGAAGAGTGCTGTGGCGTTACAGTCACAGCAACCTCAAACTCTTGGGCTGAAGCGATTCTCTTGCCTCAAGCTACCCAGTAGTTGTGACTGTAGGCACCGCCACAATGCCCAGCTATTTTTAGAGATGAGGTCTCGCTCTTGTTCAGGCAGCTCTTGAACCTGTGAGTTCAGGCAGTCCACCCACCTTGGCCTCCCAAGTGCTGGGATTACAGGCGTGAGCCACTGCACCTGGCCTATGGTGCAATTTTCTTTACACTCCACAGAGAGTGATTCTGATGCAGGTGTATCCATAAAATAGACCATAATTATTAGTTCACTGTTATAGTTTGGTTGTTACGATCAAGAATAATTTATTTCTTATAACTATTATTTCTCATTTGATGTAGTATTGGGCATATATATATATTTTAAAACTATATTTTGCATAACTAAATGGACTCAAATTTTGATATTTACCTGTTTCTATTTTCTGGATAATCCTTATGACTGATTTTTATTACAGGTTTAAAAATATGTTAAATTTACATGGGTAACTCCAAGTTTTTGAGTTGTTTCTCATATTATTCATGTCAATCCTTTGTACAGACAAGCATTAATATTCATCGATGATTCCATAATAGTAAACTTCCTTGGCTCGGCGCCTGTGGCTCAACGGGCTAAGGTGCCAGCCATGTACACCTGAGCTGGCGGGTTCAAATCCAGCCCAGGCCCGCCAAACAACAATGACGGCTGCAACCAAAAAATAGCCGGGTGTTGTGGCGGGCACCTGTAATCCCAGCTACTTGGGAGGCAGAGGCGGAGGCAGGAAAATCACTTGAGCCCAGGAGTTGAAGGTTGCTGTCAGCTGTGATGCCAGGCACTCTACCCAGGGTGACATCTTGAGGCTCTGTATAAAAAAAAAAAAAATACATATATAGTATTTATGTATTATACTATATATATATATTACATATATATAGTAAACTTCCTCATTATAGGATTTCATGCCTTAGACCAGGCATTCTCAACCTTCCTAATGCTGCAATGTATTTTCATTGTTAAAAAGGGGTCGCAATGCAACAGGTTGAGAACTGCTGCCTTAGACTTTATAATGTTAAGGAAGTGGCATAGACTATAGGGCGTGGGACAATTAAATGCCATTAATCGAAGATAGAGCTATCAGTAACACAGTAACACTTTTTCTTTCTTTATTAAGAAAAAGAAAACAGCCCCAGCAGATTATCAAAGTAGATAGAACTGAACTCAGATGTTAGAAATGATCTTTTACTAGTTGCATGGTTTTGAGTATTATTACTTAATTTCTCCAAACTCAAATTTCTTACACTAGATCATAGGAAAAATTGTCTGGCTGGATTACCATACCCATTGGCAATAAGTATTTTAAAAGACCAAAATAGTGGTTGGCACTCGTCACATATTGTTAAAATTGTTATAAAGGCGGGGTATGGTGGCTCACACCTATAATCCTACTACTTTGGGAAGGCTATCTTAGAGGATGGCTCCAGCCCAGAAGTTCAAGAACATGGGCAAAAGCAAGACCCCATCTTTATTAAAACAACAGCGAAAGAAAACAAACAAACAAACAAAATGAAAATTGTAGGATTGGCAGTCTGCCCTGTATTCCCAACTACTCAGATGGCTGAGGCAGGAGGAGCACTTGAGCCTAGGAGTTTGATGTTGCAGTGAGGGATGATAATGCCACTGCATTCTAGTCCTGGCACAGAGCCACATCCTGTCTCAGTAAAAACAAAACAACAACAAAAAAATCCTCCTTAATTAAACAACCTTAATAAGATCATTGAAATGGTGAGAAAATTATATAAGGATGATAGACACTAATATAAATGTTGTATTAAAAAATTCTTAACTGATTGTAGTACCTGTCTTGCCATTCCCTAAGTTCTTCTCTTAATTATTTGATTAGTGGTTTTGCTGTTATAGATTTTATGATCAAGGCCAAGTTTAAGGTAGAAAAGAATGGTTTCTAGAGAAGGAAAAATAGGCTGCTTAAATATGTAATGTGCATGAAAAATTGTCTTGCCCTTTGCTTCAGTGTCAGGAGCAAGCTTCTGTATAACATACTTGCTGACAAGGTAGAAACATAACTTTAGTTTATCATTAAATAACCAAATGTATTTGTAGTCAGGTCTTCCACATGCCTTTTCTTTGAGTTTCACAAACTATTGTCTATCATGAACCTATCATTAATAATAATGTGTGTGAGCACTTAATCATCTGGCAGTGTGCTAGGACTCTTGGATGTATTTGATATATGGAACCACCTTTGCTAATACAAGGTCATTGACAGGCTTGTGGAAGACACTGATGAGAATGCAGTTTTCTTACCCCACCCAGTCCTACCCCAAATAAAGCTTGCCCTTTTGCTTCCGATTCACAATTACAATGGAGCTGATCTGTAGTTTTCTTCAGTGATGTGTTGGAGTTGGCCTGTTTGGGTTTGTAAGAGCTGGTTGTTAAGTTTTTAGAAAATTTGCCAGCTGTTTTTTAAATATCTGGTAGCTCAAAATTGACTATAGTGTATTTATACCACACAAATTGAAAAATGTCCCTGCCCTTGTATCTCCAAAAGATTTTGTGGTTAAACATTTATCAGCACAACTTTAATATTTAGCAAAGGTGAATGCTACTTAACCACAATTTTGATCACTATGGGTAGGGATGGGGACATCAGGAAGTGAGTAAGAAAATCTGGCTCATGCATAATTTATCACAGCTATTACTAGAAACAACTAAGTTCCATATGAATATATCAGTTCTTTATTATCAAGTTTAAAATGATAGAATTTTTTTTAACTACTACAGAAATTGCTCTGGATACAACTCATTTTGAACAGTGAAAAATTTTCTGCTAAGTCCAGAAATAAATAGATGTAAAAGCAATGTTTTCCAGTAATGAATGGGTTAACACAACATGGCTATTCTAAAGAGCTGATGCTTTCCATTTAAAAGTATACTTTAGAAAATAGTCTAAAATTAAAAAAAAAAAAAACTTGGCCATGACAAAAAAATGATTTTAATATTATTACCAAGTGACTTACATATTGAATTTCATTCATTAATGCAATATCATGAACTTCCTATAAGTTCCTTTCCATACCAGATGAGAGGATTATAGTTTATTGCCTTGTAAAAAAGAGTGGAATCAGTTTTTAAATGAATCAGTATTCATATGTGATCTAAATGATTGGTCCTGTAAAATAAAGTCATACCACTTTCAATGTACAAAAAAATTCAAATGGGAAATTGGCAAAATTCCATTACTTGCTCTATGGTTAATGGTTTTATAATAAAACTAATTCCTCATATTGTAAGTGTGTGATCCCTGGATTCACATCCCTGATTATCAGTCACTTTATGAATTCATCAGGACTCATTTGTCATATCTTATCCTTCCATGAGATGATTTAAAGTTTAATAGAAAATACAATGCTAATTTTAAAGGTGTATTAAATATCTTAATCTACTTATTAAAGACCCTTTGCTAAAATAGCTAGAAAATTTTCTTCTTTTCCCTTCTTTATCAAAACAGTGTTCATTTTTCATTTAACAAAAACCTGCTCATTATAAGAAGTGAAATGACAGAGAAAGAGCTAATAATTGCCCTAGTTCCTCTTAATTCACACCTTTCTTTAGTAACAACTTTTGACATGAATATCATTTGATATTATTCTCCAAGCTAATAAATATATATTTATATACATATATATATATACCAATGCATAAAATCATTATTATTTTTTATTTCTACTAAGGTAGAAGTATAACATAAACTTTGTTTTCTGACTGGTCTTTAATTAAAATTATATTATGGATGACACTCCTGTTCAGTAGATACAGAGGCTGCGCATCCTTTTCAAGGACTACTTAATTATCCATGATAAGAGATGTACCAATTTCCTCAAACATTTATTCATTCATAGACTTTAAGATTATTGTTTATGTTTTGTCTCCTCCATGAGCAATGCTGTTAAATATCCTAGTATGTGTGTGCATGTGCAAGCACTTTTATTTCAGTAAAAGAAGATCCCAGAAGAGTTATTGCTATAAATTTTTAGTTGATATTACTAAATTACTTTTCAAATAGTTTTAACAACGGATACTCTCATAATTAAACTTTTAGAAACCATTTGCTGTTAATTACTAAAAGAAATTGGTACTATTACCAAGTGATTTCAATAAAGAATTTTAACCAATAATACAGCATTATTAAAAAGATAGGAGAATACATTTTTCTGTGTATTGCCAAATTCTGGATTTTATTGTATCTGTTACTTTTTTTATTTCAATATATTTAGGGAATACATGTTGAATTCCATTATGTGTATATGTTGAATAGTGGTGAAGTCTGGGCTTTTAGTGTGCCCATCTGCTGAATAGTGTATATTGTAATTAATAGGTAATTTTTCTTCTCTCATCCTCCCCTACACTCCTTGTTTTACATTTCCAGTGTCCATTATACCAATCTGTGTGTCCTCGCACAGCCATAGCTTAGCTCCCACTGAAAATGAGAATATGTGATATTTAGTTTTCTGTTCCGAAGTTATTTTTCACTTAGGACAATGGCTTTCAGGTCCATTCATGTTGCTGAAAAAGACATTATTTTATCTTTCAAATGGCTGAGCAGAACCCCATGGAGCGTACCCATTCATTGGTTGATGGGCACTTAGATTGAATTCAGATCTTTGTGGTTGTGAATAGTGCTGTGTGTACCTGTTACATTTTGCCAGACTCAGAAGCCCTGAATTTTACTGTGCATTTTAATATATACCAATCTGATAAGAAGAAAAATGGTGATTATATCTACTAGAGAGATGTAACATATTTTCACATACTAACAGTCCATTTTGAATTTGATTCTGTAAATTAATTTCAGTTCCTTGCTCATTTTTCAATTTTATTTTCTCTTTTTCTTTGCATCATACATTTACAGGTTTCCTTTGTTCATTAAAGGTGCTGTTTGTAGTACAGTGTGATGATTACAAGCACAGACTGGTGTCAGACTGGCTATATTCAATTCCTGGCTCCCACTCTGTTAGCTGTGTGACTTTAAGGAAGTATCTTATCTTCCCTGTGATGTGACTCAGTTTCCTCATTTATAAAATGGAGAGAATACCGAAGCCTACATTGAATAAAAAGTTAGCTATATGTACTTGAACACTTTTCTCCATGATTTTGCTTGTCTTTTGACTGTGCTTTGGGTATATTTTATCTTACTAACTTAAAGTATTTTAGGTTTATTAAAATGTTTGTCTTGTTGTATGGATTATGAATTTCTTTTCAACTAAAGATCTCTCCTATTCCTAATTTTTCCAGATCCTTAAATTTTTATACAACCAGTTTTATAATTTTTCTATATTCTTTCTACTTTTTAAAATAGCTAACAAATTGTAGGATAACCCAAGTATGTACATCCATTGCTGGCGCAAGTATTAGAATGCTTTTATTTAATGGTGTATGTGAAATAACTATAAAATCAGAAGTAATTAAAATAGTAAGTAACTTTAGCAATTATAGATTTTGAAAGGAACTTAAAAATCACTACATTGTGGAACGGGAGGTGGGGTGGCTCATGCCAGTAATCCTAGGACTATGGGAGGCTGAGGTGGAAGATGGCTTAAGCTCAGGATAACCAAGACCAGCCAGAAAGAAAGCGGGCCCCATCTCTATGAAAATTAGAAAAATTAGTTGGGCGTGTGATGGGAGGTACCTGTAGTCCCAGCTACTCAGGAGGCTGAGGCAGGGGCATTGCTTGAACCCAAGAGTTTTAGATTTTTCTGAGCAAGGCTGATACTGGGTCATGGTACTAAACAACGGAGTGAGACTGTCTCAAAAACAGAAAAAAAAAAATCACTGCATTGAACACCATAATTTAATAATCCAAATCAAAGATTTCTTGTTTTATTTATTTTGCAGCATCTTCCCTCTCACCCAACTAGCAGCCTCCATGGGTATAAAATTGTGGAGTGACTTACAGTTTCTGATCTGTGTCTTGGTTAGAGCAGGAAGCGCAGCTCTCAGAGCTCATTGAGAGACATGTCTTGCCTGTCCAGACATTGCCTCCACAAACAGTATTCACATTTAGCCTAATTCATGCTTTTTCATGTAAGTGAAATAGTGATTTTCAGATTCTCGGAGGGGGCTTACATTTACCAAACTCATTTCTTTGCACTACATTTGAAGAGTGTAGGAAAGCACCTTACCTTTTGGTCACCCATGTTTAAAGGACAAAGTTGGGGTTCACATTAACTCCTAGCCATATTACTCAGGCTTAATTAACATCAGTTGCGTGTAACAAAATCATTGCTTTCTTGTTTAGTATTCAATCATAATCAAGAAATATTTATAAAATTCTATTGATTCAAATTTAGATATAAATACCACAGCTTTACAGTATATTATTTTTAGAAAATTGAAGAGAATCTGTTTCTTTCTTACAGAATTTTGTAAAGAACGTTCTGGTTGTCATGTCTGTAATCAAGTTGTCAGGAGGCTATTCTGTCAAATGAATGAATCAGTGACATTACTTTAGTCGAAACTGTATTCTTATTGCATTTACCTCTCATTGTCTTACAGCCTCTAGTCATAATTTCTAATTTGACAGGCAGTTGGAGTCTTCTTGCTGAACTCAGTGGTGGTTCTTGTCATTTTGTCTTTACCTTAGGTGCTCTCATTTCTGTGTTTAGTTTCACCATGAAGAAAGTCATATGAAATGGCAATTTACACTGAATAGTCAAGTTGATTTGTGCAAATTCTTTACTTGAGCTATTTATTTTGAACTTCTGTTCAAGTCAATATTACGAATAATATTAACAATAAAAGCAACCTAATTTGCATTTGAACTTTGCAACAAGGATCAAAGAATTTTATATAAATGTTATTATTTTTGACAGAGCTTAGAACTTGTGATTTTTTTTCCCTAGAGTCAGCCTGTTATTTATTTGTTGTTCCTCCTTCACTCCTTGTCTCCCTCCTTCCTTTCCTTCTTTCTGTTGCTTTTTTCTTTCCTTGTATTTCTCTTTCTCCTTCTCTCTGGTTGAATATAACAGAGTGGACACGTTTACTGGCTCAGAAAAAAAAATCCTAAAACCTGTGAACTGAAGTGAATTTGTTGTATTGAAGATAGTAATGTGAAAATTGAAGGTAAAAATTGAAGCTCCAAAATAATTGGATGTTGGCCGATTGCTGGTCTCTAATGTCACAGATAAGGAAAGGATGGGTAATGGGTTCTGTCTATGTTACAGCGTTATTTGCCACTTAGAGTCCAATTATGGGACTTATATATGGCTTTAACCTGTTTTTAACTGGTACAATAACATTTTCACAACTATAGCTATGCTGCCACTTAAAATGTGGTTATGTGTCTTAAAACTATTCTTTGGCAGTTGTCTGTTCTCAGTTCTTAGTGTTCTCTTGGCTGAAGAATGACCAGACACACCAAAGGCAAGGCAAGCAGGAAAAAAAGTTTATGGAGGGAGAGTAAGATAGGTTTATAGAGCAAGAGCAAGATACATCCTCCACATGTCAAACAGGCACCTGTCATAACAGGAGGCCCTGGTGATGGTCAGGGGTCCTGTTTTATACTGTCAAGGAGGGTCCTCCTCATGCTCCAAATATCATCATGGAACTGCTTTGACGGAGTTAATTATGAATATTAGCCGTGAGTAACTCTAGATCACTCTCCAGATCCTGCTGTGCCTGGGCTTCCTGGCCTGAAGGCCAGTGCAGAAGGCCCTGCACTCCTGGGCATATTAGCGGGGCTTCCTCCCTCATGTAGCCTGGCAGTTGCTTAGGGCAGGATCAATAAGTTTTTGTGGTGAGATAAGGAAATTCTGAGGAAAGTCCTTCCTTATACTGAGGCTAGGGGAATAGGCAAATTTAGATAGACCTGGCGGCGCCTGAGGCTCAATGTTAGGGAGACCCTGATTTTGAGACGTCTTTAAGGGCCTCTCAATACACCAAAATCCCAGTCTTTGAAGAATCACTTCCTGAGCCCCAACAAAAGAGATTAGAACTGGGCTTGTGGACTTTTGTGCGGTGTGACTACTTGGCCCTGAAAACTTCCTTTCCCTGTGGGGCACAATGAACTCACAGGTGAGCAAGTAGACTGCTCAGCTGTAAGGAAAGTACTGTTAACATTACATATGGAGAAAAGTAGAAAGGCAAGTGAGATTTTTTCAAATGGATGAGTTACTGATTTTGTGATTTGATCCTCTGCTGTTAAATCTATCACCTAACCTTTTTGGTTTCCTCTCCAGATTGAGAAGTTTATTGCTTACATTTGAGAGAAAGCTCTACTTGGAGCTTGGCCAAGAAATCCTAATTTCAAACATAAAGAAGTGCGAGGTGGTTTAAAAAGTACATCATTACAAAAAGTAATCTAGAGAATGACATAGACTAGTGTACAAGTGATGGGTAGAAGTGAGACATTTATCAGTATTCTATCCCAAACAGAACAAAACCATTGCAGAATGTCTGGGAGTGGATGATGGGTCAATTTTTAGGACAGTGGTTTAATAATATAAAAACAACATTAATGCAGCATTCCATTTCACTTTGATTACTCTCTTCTGAGTGCTTACTAGGCCTTATTGACTGACAGTCAGATGTTTTACCTATATTTATTAGAAAGGCCACCTCTATATTAAAGATCTGAAAATAAAAGATGGGGATATTTGGAAACTGCTTAGGTATGGAAGAAGTTAATGATTTCAGTTATATCTTCATAATTACTGTCATCATGTTTCTACCTTTATGGCTTTTTAATTGTTTAAAGATCATAAAACAGAAAATTTAGCACAAGCTTGAGAAAGATCTTTTATGGTATAACATAATTTTATATTGATATTATCACTATAAAAGATTAAGAGAATCTTAATGGATTTTACTTTTCACACTTTTGGTTGTGATTTTAACTATAATATACCATGCATTCTATAGCATGTAACAACATTCCTGCTAAATAAACACTACTTTTATTTAAAACAAGCATTTGAAAGTCTTAATTTTTTACCAGGCTTACCTTAGTGATGCAGAAAGAGGAATGGGGGGCTTGGCAGTGATCAGGAACAAAGGAATGTTGAAGTCAAGCTCACTGGTGAGAACTCTCTCAGTGAATGATTATTTTCAGGCTACATAATTCTCTTTTGGCCCAATTAATTTGCTTCATTCAAGTATATTAAGATGTATTCATCAAACATGATATCAATCATACTTCAGAAAGACACAATCCTGAACATCATAAATCTGCATGCTTCAATCCTGAGAGATCAAAATCCCTAACATTTAAATTCCCCCAAATCACAATCCTAAAGCTTTATAATCCTGAATATTGAAATTCTCAAAGCCAAATTCTGGGGAAAGAATTAGTGCATTTTTTATTGTTTCATGTTAGTTGCATAATTATGGACAAAACTAGAACCTTGTTGTTGTTTTTATTTGGATGTAAAGTATGGTTTAATGAGATGCATACTGTATGGGTGACACTTTGACAAAGGATGGACTTACTGGATTTAATTTTAGGGGTCATCTTCACTTGATTAAGGAATACTTAGAAACCTAGTAAAACATTATTTTGGGTGACCATGAGGATGTTTATTGAGGATATTTGTATGTGAGCCTGAGCAGATTGGGTGGGAAAGTCCCCCTCCCAATATTGGAGGCACCATCTAATTGGCCAGAAGCCTTGACAGAGCAAACACAGTAGAGCTGGTCCAGAGGGCTTCAGACTTGGACTGAGACAGTCCCAGCATCCCAGACTCTCCATCTTGCAGATGGCTTCTCAGGGGACTTTTCAGCCACCCATGTGAGCCATTTGCCCTAATATGTCCCCTCTCACATATCTGCATATGTATCCTATTGTTTCTGTCTCTGGAGAACACTAATATGGATTTGTTGGATTTGGTATTGGGTGAAGCTGAATATCATTCCTTCTTACTGTATTCCTTACAGCACAAAGGAAGATCTATGAAATTGGTACATCAAAAAAAAAAAAAAAACTATCATAAGTTAAGTACTTACAAAGAAAGATAAAAGCTTAAAAGCTAATTATTATCCATGCCATGAAAGTACAAAATCACTTAATTGCAATCACCAAGCAATAATGTAATACCCAAACTTTCAAATAGACAGCATATCCTTACAGTATTTGTAGACCACAGCCACTCTCTCCAAATCCAAGTGTAGTAAGTGTTTAGAAGATCATAGAAGGAGTGAAAATGCAGGTGAAAAAAAATACAAGAAATCTCCCCTGCCCAATTCATCAATTGCATACTTCACACATAGTGCCAGTTCACTATGCTATATATATTCATCTTTGTGTAATTTCTAACACTGAAGGTATAAATTGTGTGAGGACTTTCAGAGCATTCTAATGTGCATGATGAATGCGTCTCAAAGTTGACTTTATGAAAGTACATTGTGTGTGTATGGACAAATGTTGAAACCTCTTCAATAAATGAAGGGTTTTTTGTTGTTGTTCATTTTTGTACATTTGCACTTGTGAACAACACTGTTTCTTGAGATCTTGGCTCTCTGGGCAGCTGCATGTGCCGTGGTGACCCATTGCAGTTTCTGATCAAGCTTTCCAAGACGTAGGTTGTCTGTCACAATATTTCTTACAAAGTTAGATGCACACAATTTTCAACCATAATGATGTGCATTTATACATTTTGCTCTTTGACTTTGTTCTTTGTGAATACACGTTGTCTGGTCATACCTGTTGTACCAGTGTGACTATCAGCAATATACCTGAGTGTTTATGCTTGAAAAAATATGTGTGTTATTATTGCCTATTTTATTTTGTAAAGTAGGCTATGAAAAGTTCTGTTGTGTTTTTATACACTTTATAAAAGTATACATTTTAATACATTTTACCTCTTTAAAATGTAAATGTCTATAAAATATTTTTAAATTATTTTTTCCAAAAATATATATTTGAGATATTGATTTTTTGAGATTCTAAAATTCAGCATTATGGTCCAAACCCCATGAAAATATATGTGTGTATATGTGTGTGTGAGGGTATAGAAGTGTTTTGCTATTAGAGAAATGACATATCAGAGAGTGTGAGCTTACGCTTTTTTATGTTTAAACATTTAACTACCACTTAATGCATTATGTAACTCTGAAGTGTACATATCCAGAATAGTCCATGCCCTCTCCTGAGATATACACATATTTCTGGAAGGCAGTGCAGAGTCATGTAAGAGCAGGGACTTTGGAATAAGATAGCTGCAGCCATGCCACACCCAGCTGTGCAACCTTTGCAAGTTATTTGTCTCTTTGTGGTTCATTCTATTCCTTTTCATAAGATTGTCTAAGAATTAAGAGAGTTAATATACATAAATGATGAGAACAGGGCCCACTAATGGTACCATATATGATCACCTTTATCACTATTAATATCATATCTTACTTTATATTGTATATCTCCATCATAATGTCTCACAAACACCTAAACTCAGTATGTTCTACAATTAATTTAATATTCTCCCTCCCACTCTGTCAAAGTCTTGCTTTTCCGTGTAGTATATGTCCATTCTTACTCAAACTGGTTATCTTGCTTTTTTTCCCAAACATCTACCACATCCATTTCCTTGAAGGCCCAGCAGCAAGGCCTACTATACTTATCAAAAGCACCGCTCTTGTATTCCCAGCTCCCAGAGCTCTGGCCTGGCTCACTACATGTGCAGGTTAGACCCTCAAAATGTTCCACAATGACCTCTGCTTCCAGCAAGAGCGCCCTTCTGCTTCATTCTTAACACTGAACGGAACAGTCTTTCTGACATCCTAGACAGAAGGATATAGTCCCGCCCCTCACCTCGACTTAGAAATCATTCTGTGGGTTTCTGTTCTTTACAGAGAACATTTGAACTTGTTGACATGAAGTAAAAGGCACTTGTGGGCAGCCCTAACCTGCCCCAGCAGCCCCTTGCTTCTGTTCCTTCTTCTCATGCTAACCCTTGTGACCGCCCCTGACTCCTCTTTCTTACCACTCCAAAATTTTTGCCTTAAGCTTTACTGACCTGCATCTTCCTACAATTAAATATTCTGTGCTGGGTCAGTTTTCTGTGCTTTTCACTATGCTTACTTCTTACCAGAATGCATTCCCTAGTCTCTGCCCTCATTTACCTGTTTTCTATTTATCCCTCAGACACAAGTGGAAGCTTTATCTGTGGAGCCTTCTCTGACTTCAAACCACCCTCTCTCCCCAAATGGAGTGAAATGTTCCTTTCTGGATTTCCTTGGCATTCCACCCCTCCAATCTGGCTTTTTTCATATTGTTTTGTTATTTCTTGTTTATGTATTGACATTTGTCTTCCATTTCACTGTTAATTCCTTGAGGTCAAGTATGCTTTACTTTTGTTTCTAGATACCAAGAGTATAAAAGTCCTTATGAAAATTTGAGACAGACTGTGCTTTGGTTCATTATTTTGCTTCCAAGAAATATAGTTGGCAGTGCTGTCCTTTCTGATTCACCTGTGTAGGTTTCATCTCATTTGGCTTATCAGTGTGGTAGGGAGGAAATCATGTACCATGATTTTTTATGATTTTAAAAATGGGTTAAATGAATCTCAAAGCCTTGAGCATTTGTGAGAGGCTCTCAGAAACACTGCTTCTTCCCGCATGACAATTCATCAGTGGTTTCAAGAATTCAAAAGAGGCCAAACTTCATTGAAAGACAAGGAGAGGACTGGGCGTCTGGCAGCCACAGTGACCGAGGAAAACATTGCTGATGTGGAAAAAATGGTGTGTGAAAACAATGAAAGTGATGTTTAAGGACATTGAAACGGCTCTATGGATTGGATTAGATTGCAGGCAATGTTCAAAATCCTGCACAATTATCACCGAGTCAGGAAAGTTTCATCCGAATGGATTCCTCCCACTTGGAGAGATGAGCAAAAGCACATTTGTGTTGAATGTTGTAAAGGAATCCTGGTCAGATTTGACTGATGCAAGTCTAGATGCCTTTCTGACATTGCTACTCATGATGCAACCTGAATTTATCAGTTTGATCCAGAAAATAAATGTCAGTCAACAGTGTGGCTGTTTTTCCTGATGACTATCCACCAAAAGTGAGGGAGCCCTCTCATGTCTGAAAGGAAGTGATGACAACTTCCTTGTCCAAAATCAGGTATGTCACAAGTCTTCCTCTGGAGGAACAAAGGCCTGTGGTACTCAGTGGTACATAGCAAAAGTCTTTGGGCAGATTCACAAACAGCAGCAAGCACAGGATTATTGGGGACCATCTTACACCATGACATGTGTCCGCCCATGCGGCTGACATCACCTTTCAGTTCCTGGAGTCCACAGAGGCTCGACCTATGACTCATCCACCTTATAGTCCAGACCTGGCCCTGTCTGATTATTTCCTGCTTCCTACAGTAAAAAATTGCATGCATGGGAAGAAGATTCTTCGACCCTGAAGAAGCTGGTCATGCCTACAAAAGTGAGCGTATAGCACTTGAGGAAAATGAGTGGGAAGAGTATTTTCAAAAATGACTTATAAGCATCCAAAAGTACATAGAATGTTGTGGTGATTACTTTGAGAAAATATACTAATCAAAATGATTTTACATTTCTTAATTTTTGTTTGTCTCAAAACTTTTGCAGTGTCCCTTTCTATAGTTGGGAACAGAGTTGTTATTCTATTAAAATCCTTTGAATTAGCAAATAAAGTAGCTAGAGGTACGTCAACGAAATAGGCTACTGATAACTAACACAGTAAAAAGTCATTCTCTGCTCATTTCCTGCTGAGTGGACACAACCAACTTCCTTGACGAGGAAGCTTCCCAGTATGACCCTATGTCTATAAGAATCAGGTAAGAAGATTTCAGAAGCAAGAACTTAAAAACAACTCAATTGGCTTAAGCGGTAATTAGTTTACATAAATGAAAAGTTGAGAACTAAATAAATTTTCAGTGTGATATAGATTAGGCCTCACATCTTGCTGATTATTGATTGACTGTTCCTTTAGAGAAGTCTGGTTATATAAAAACAAAAAATTTGAACTTTGCCTAGGCTTACAGTTTTTAAACCTTAGCATTCCTTTCTTGCAAGGGATGTTATGTGCATGGTGGGATTTTTGCAGAATCCTGTTCTCTACCAATGCCTTATCCTGAAGGGGGACTTTCTTGTAATTATTTCTCACCCTCACTAAATGTCGGTGGTACATGTTACTAACTTCAGTTGAAGATGGTCACGCTGTATAAGTGCCAGGAGCAGGATAAGATTGCCTGGTTGATTCCCAGGCTGTTTCTCTGTTCTCTGCACCATGCTTGGTTCATCTTGGAGTCCTCAGAAAGACAAATATCAGGCTGGGCACAAGTTTTCATGATTATCTCCAGAACAGAATTAAGGATAATACAGCTGGGCAATTACCTGGGGCACCAGACCTCAAAAACCACTAAATATTACTGAAAACATGAGCTTTGGGGAAAAAAATGACTAGACTTTATTCCAGGGAATAGTACTATATGTGCTTAGAAGAATACTTTAATGGGCCACCTGTCAAAAGAAAGAACCCTTTTATAGGAGCCCACCAAGCAGCTGCTTACTTAGGGCATGCAAGTGAGCTACTGCAAAGCATGTATTTAAATACATAAAGGGGGCACAGGTGCTAGATCCAGATTGTTCAAGGTGGTATTGCCACTGGCTGACTTTCTTTAAGGCCTTGATTCAGCCTGCTGATGCCAGCATTGAACTTTATTGTTACTAGCTAGGCTGGAGCATTCCTTCGCCCTGTCTCTCAAGGCATAGATTTTTATGGAAGGATCATGTGTATTTTTTTTTTTTTTCACATTGTACTCATGTGATACTATTAAGCTTAAACTTCAGAAATCCTCAGCAGTATGGGGCTCCTTTAAAGCCACCAAAGGGGCCAGACAGTGTATACACATGTGTATTTGTTTCTTATTGCTGCTGTAACAAATTATAAAAAACATAGTGGCTTAAAACACCCGTTTATTCTCTTACAGGTCTGGGGATCAGAAGTCTAAAACAAAAATGTTGACAGAGCTGTATTCCTTCTAGAGGCTTCTGTGAGGGTGTGTGAGGGGAATCTATGTTCTTGCTTTCCTTTCTTTCTTTTTCCACCTTTGAGGAGTTGCCTGTGTTTCCTCAGTTGTGACCCCCTTTACACATCATTCCAGCCTTTTAGCATCCATCCTCACACCCCCTTCGGTTCCTCTGGCCTCCTTCCTGCCCCTGCTTTATAAAGACATTTATGGACTCATTATGCCCATCTCCTCATAAACCAGGATAATCTCTCTACTTCAAAGTGCTTCCTTTAATCACATCCACAGAGTCTCCTGTTGTAGACGGTACTAGGGATCAGGGAAGTTACAGGGATTAGGCGGTGGGTATTACGGGAAACCATTACTCAGCCTACCACAACGTGATTATGTGTTTATGTACAATTTCTAGAAGTATGATATTTCATACACAATCAGTGAAATTGGTCATCTCTTTAACTCCTGCTGTCATACTTCACCTAAAGTCTCGTGGTGTTAGAGTAGCTTTAGGCATTTGGGGTTCTGACAGAATGGAATTTGGGTTGAGGATACATTTGATTTGGCTTTAATGGTATGTATTTATGTTGTTCACCATCACCATCAGGCCTTTTTAAAGTGTTGCTGAATGCCTGCAGTAGTAATAGCTTCCAGGAGTAATTCTGTTTTCTGTTGTGCTGACTCGCTCAACACTGTGCCTTGAAGGGACCATTCTAGAGATTACATTGCACTAAGAACATATCCTGTGATGCCTGAAACTCTATGTAAACAGACAGTATCGGAGAATCAGGGATCAAAATACCTGGAGCCTGAAGCCCCTCTGCAGAAAATTATTGAAACCATTAAACATTGTAATTTTAATTTTCACTTAAAATTATAAGCAAAAAATTTATTTTTCATTAACACCTGACTAAAATTATCCTTAAGTAAAAATCAAATTTCAACCCACCATGCTAGAGGACAGAATGAATTATCTTTATTTAAAAACAATTCTCTTTATAGAAAATGATATTACCAAATATTTTTCATACACAATTAAGAAGTACACAGTTGAAATTGTAAAGAAAAAATGTATTTTAAGGCTATTCCAGAAAGTTTATAATAAAATCATTGCATTCTTATTCTGCTCTGGGTGATGCTTATGCTATTTGTCAACTTATAAAAATATAGTTCTTGTGATTCTTTTTCCATCCTAAATATTTAATTTCATACCAAAATATCTAATTTTTTTTTCTTAAGGAGTATCTAACACACACACACAAGTGTATAAGATTTATGTCCCACAGAATTGGCATCTGACACAGACAACATTGTATAATTTGGGGTCCAGATTATCTAGCTGTCAGTTTGCCCTCTGTTTATCTATATACTCGATTTCATTGTATCTTTATAATTAGGGTTAGAAAGTTATTAAGACGGAATTAGGTGAATGAGAAAAATACTGTGAATTTTTTTTCTTTTAACGTTGCAGCAACATATTCCCATTTTATGACTTTCCATACATGAGTATAGACATTTATTAATAAAGTGATGTGTAATATATTACTGAAGCCTGACTTTATTTTTAGCATAGTCCAACTTATAAATAATGTTACATAAATATTCTCTGAAATAGAAACACCATTACTAAAAACCAAATATTTGCCTGGTTTTAGTTCTTATTTATAAATACTGTATTTTTATTCATGATTTTCCTGTAAGAGGGTGTGAATGTCATCACCATTTTTAGTACATTACTAAGGAACTTTTCAGAAAAGTGATCTTGACATTTGTCTACAAGGTTTTTACGCGAGGCATTTGTCGCACTCTAAGTTGGGAATAGAGAGCAGAGCTCGGGAAGAGTGAGGACTAATGTCATGGACTAGAGATAGGCGATGGTGCTGGGGAGTAATGGGTCCTGCCGGAATCTTTTAATGTTTATTATTTGCCATTTATAAATCTGCATGGGGAATGAGAATATTACTATCGAATGTTGCATGAATAGATTAATTCAAAAGTCATCCAGAATGTGTAATTGAGAGAAGAGCCAAAGCTGTGACAGACTAGTCTAGAAAGTTTGAACTGTGGCAAACAAGATATTAGGCTCCCTAAACTTATTTTTATTTTATTTATTTATTTATTTTTGTTGTGGTTTTTGGCCAGGGCCAGGTTTGAACCCATCGCCTCCAGCATTTGGGGCTGGCGCCCTACTCCTTGAGCCACAGGCACAGCCCTAAACTGATTTTTAAAAAGGACTTCCAGGCTGGCACCGGAGCCAAGTTCGTGCCCCAGAGGAAGAGGCCAGTCATTGCCTCTGAAATCATTGCCTTGAGTCTGTGCTGAAGGATGGGGCCTGAGCTTTATTGAGAATCGCTTGTGATAGGACCACAATAAAGGATGACCAGGTACTTTTTTTATGTCAATAAAACTAGCTGGACCGTACTAGTATTTTGTAGGCAGAAGACAAAAGAATGTGAGTCTCTAAGGTTGTCTTATTTATTCATAATGTGAATAAGGCTTATGAAAAGAAAACACAAGGCCACCTGCCTGCCATAATGACTGTAGCCAAGGTGACCAGAGGAATCCTTTATTCCTCTTTATCTAGAAGCGTTCAGTTAAATAGAGTTTAATGGGGCACAAGGGGTTAAAAAGCAAAGTCCTTCTGCAGGAGGAAAACTCACGTACCCTTAAAGTATAAATGTCTCAAATGAGACTGTGTGTGAAATTTTAAAAAGCCACACCATTAAGAATTATTATGAGCTTATTAAGGATAATTAGGGAATTTTAAAAAGCTGAAAAAAGAAATATCATACATAGTTGAGTCATCCGAACACAATCACTATTTGATTCATTCTCATCAATGGCTTTTAATGCAGAATTTATTTTATTCAATTTTGGAAGTACATCATATTTAAAATTTTGTACTTTTTAAACTTTACGTACATGAAGTATTTCGAATCTTAACTGTGGTATTTTATAAACATTATTTTAATGTTTGCACAATATTCAACTTTATGATTGTTTTTATATTTGAATTCATATATAGTATATCTTTACACTGTTGGAAATAATAGTGTAAGTGGACTATAAACTTTTTGATATTATTAATATGCATTAATAGTATAGTGCACTATAAACTTTTTTGATTTTATTAATAGGCAGTATTTAGCATTATGCTTAAAAGCCCAGAAGGTAGATTAGAGAAATTCAATTTTGAGTTACTTAATATTTGAATGACCTTGAAAAATCATTTCTTCACACACATTTTGGTATCATCATCTGAAAATTAAGATAATAATAATACCTGCTAGCATAATTACAGTGACAATAAAATGAGATATGCATGAAATAGTAAGTGAGATGCCTGCCACACAGTTAACTAGTTAATAAATGTTAACTAGGTTTATCATTAACCTCATTATTTTAATTATTGTTAACATATTTAATTTTGCTATAATTAAAAAAAATTATTGTGTCTAAAGGGTATGGATATTTTGTTTGGTACCTACTGTCTAAGTATGCATCCAAACACACAATTAGCAGCAAACGAGTGAGTAGCCAAGATTTTTATATTGTGTTATGAAGTAAAGTGGTAAGGTTCATTTGGGAGTAACCTTACTTGCTGGGGTGGGAGCAAATGAAAGTTATTTTAGGTACTAAAGTTCCAAATATCCAGTTACTAAAATTCCACATATCAGATCTGGCTCCCAGTGCAATGGAACGCCACCAGATGTTTGTGTGGATGGATGACTTAAATGTTAGCATTAGGCTGCTCTCTGCTAACTCCATCTCAATTACTTCTTAGCCATGGAACTGGGAGCAAGCTAAAGTTTTTGTAAGACATGTTTTTTTTTTTTTTTATTTGTAAATTGGTAATAATAATATCTACTTCCTTAGTTTGTTAATAAAGACCAAGACATGGCATGTATTAGTTCTTAACACTGTGCCTGGCCTCAGTGGCCAATTGCAGTTGTGACTTTTGTGAAGTGAAATAGACCATATTTTCTTCTATTAAAGTTATTAGCTGAGCCCTAAATGGACATTCAAGTCTCTATTTTCAGAGGAAGAGAAAAACTGCTTATTATCTTATAATGGCATTTGCCCATTCTTAGTTATCAAGATTACAAAATGTAGCCATTCTTTGGTATCCATGAGGATTATTCCAGGAATCCTATGGAGACCAAATTTCAGGCTCAAGTCTCTTATATAAAATGGTGCAGTATTTGGATATAACCTACATTTGTCCTCTACATACTTTAAATTATGTGTAGATAACTTACAGTCACTACTACATGTAAATGCTATATAAATAGTTGTTATCCTGTGTTTATTAAGGAAAGAATTACAAGACAAAAAAATTCAGGATAAATTCACATCTATAACTCATTTTTTTCTTGAACACTTTTGATTGTTCAGGATTGGTTAAATCCACAGATATGGAACCTACAGATACACTGGATTATGAAAACTGCCTCAATTAGGAAATTTTAATATTAAAATAATACTTTGATGAAAATGTTAATTTTTAAGTTTGTGTCTCTGACTGAAATATATTTTTAAGTTAAGAAAGTCTGTAAAGGACATTTCATGTGGCTGAGGGGTAAGGGAAATCAGACAAAGGCATGATTATCCAAGAAAAATTATCAGTCAGACTGTGATATTAGAAAGCAGTACCTTCCACAGAACAATTCATCACAGCAATAAGCAGTAAATGGCCAATTTAGTCACTAGCTATAGCCTGGTTTCTGACTTATTAGATCACCATGTTCTCATTCTCAAATCTCAAATCCACTTTGCTGTACTTCCAATTTAAAATGTTTGACATTGACACATTTTAACAAAATAAAATATGCTTCTCTATGAGCGGAAATATTTATAATTATTTCTTAAAGTGTAGTTTTCAGGTATGCAGTAGATATTTGCATATACACACACACTTGGTCACACATATATTTGTCTTTTGAGAACATAATTTAGTATCCTACTAAGAACTACTTCTTCCTCGTTCCTTAATAATGAGATCTTTGTGGTTACTCCTGCAATTTTCTTACCAACCCTACTTGCTCTGCTAAATTTATCAAAGTTAGGACTTAACTATCCTAAACTGGTTCAAAGATGAAAATCATCTCTGCTGTAGGTGGTTAATTAAAATGGACAAGAGAAGCTAACCTGAGCTAGGTTGGTAGTCATTTCTTTATAGTTTTGCCCTGAGAAGAGAGGGATCTGAGTTTAGTTCCTCTCTTTAGGTGGAGATGTGAGGTTTTAGATGCAGAGGTGTCCAACCTGTGGCCAGCACACGCTGATCTTGGGAGGAGTTTTTGCTTCTCTGTGGCATCAAATATCATGAAAAGTATGAATGGATTTTTTTTTTCTAATCAGCTTTTGTTAGTGTTTGTGTATTTACTGTGTGGCCAAAGACAACTCTTACTTTTTCCAAAATGCAGCAAAAAAGGGGAGGGGGGTTGGACACCCGTTTTAGAGAAATGATTTCTGTGATCTTGCCTTTGGAAGAATTAAATCTAAAACAGGCAGGAATGAGATCCTTGGCCAAAAAGAGTAGCCCACATAAATGATAGAAGAAGAACATTGGTGTCTTTTATATTACTGATTTAAATTTTTTCTGAGGGCTTGGTAATATCTCCTTTTCCACCCTTAACATGACTTGAGTCACTGCCATTTGGAATTTTAGAAATCAAGACTAGGAGAAATTACTACTATACTATGTTTTCTTTTCTCATTTCCCACTTCTCAGCAGATTGTATAAATACTCAACAAATGCCTTTCAATTAAAGGATGAGCTCTGGACTACACTTGGAATATTCCTTTAAACTTTTAAACATTGGAGTATCTGATACCATATGGACTTGCACTAATTTATCCAATCTAAGCTTCTCTTTGAGGCTCTTACATGAAATCTGGGGCCACTGCTTCAGACCAACTAGATCATACACTCTTTATATAAGTATCTGGGCAAGTGATTTTAAAATATCTGAATGAATAAATATTGTACACAATGAATAAGAGACTCTCAAATAAGGATGAGTTTCAAAAGAGTGGCATGAACCTGTGTACATAGATATGACCAGGAAAACAACACAGAATAGCCTGTTGTTTAAGAAGTATTCTAGAGATTAGTTTCATTTTATTTTTTTTTCTCATTTTAGCTATATTCAGAGAATAAAAATGCACAAGAAGAAATAAGGCTGCTATTTTATTTGGAAACTGCAAATATGAGGACTTTTATTTGCATTTTCTGATATAAACAGAAAACTGAGACCTGAAAAATGGACTTGAGTGACAGACTATTAAATTTTTGAAATGAGTTCAGGTCAGGGTATCAAAGAGGTTATTGAAGAAATTAGAAAACAGTTATTAGCCTTCTATCAGAGACTATGGAGAAGCAAGTTTGAAATGATGGCTATTAACTCATTATTCAAAATTAATAAATTATATTCCAGAAACTTTTCTGTTCATTTATGTCAAATCATGTTGTAGTCATTTTTTAAAAGATTGATTGTTATTACCTAATATAAATTAGGGAACACTGGAAGCCAGCATGAGTAACCCAACAACCCTTTTGACTGAGTTTTTATTAATTTGTAAAAATTGTCTTTATATTTTCTATAATAGCCCTTAGTAAGCACAGACTATAAAGTAAGTTTTCAGCCTGTATCTGGGGGAGGCTTGGATACCCTTCCCCTGGAAGGAAAGTATTCAAATGCAGAGTGAACAAACAGACGGCCACCACCATGGATTTCTAATAGAAAAAAATAATTTATTCTGTTTCTATTCTACATAAGGTTTTTATTAGAAAGTCTTTTTATTTTATCTTATATAACTGTGAAGATACTATACATACTATACTGTACTGTACATTCCCTTTATTTTGTGAGATTTCCTGTATTAGATCATACTTAAAATTTTACACTTGGTATGTTGTTAGATTCTTATTTTTTTAGAATTTTTGCTATATTTGTAGGTAAATTTTGTCTATGGTCACCCCACCTTCAGTTTCATTTGGTTTTGCTGGATTCATAATAAAATTTGATATGTGATATTAGAATTACCCTTTCTTATAAGGGAGATAGAACTCATGTATAACATAATCTTGGTAGATATATAAATACTTTATATTTATTGATTTATATTTAACTACTGATCATTTAATTACTATTAGAAAATTCTTCTTTTCTTCTAAAATTTTAATTTTGTTGGGAGAATTTCACATAATCATCAAGATGATACCAATCTCAGAATTCCCTCCTTTAAGTTACAGAGATCAAATCTGAGATGATCACATAATACAAGTTGGGCATTTAGCATCAACCCAGATCTTTTCCTGGTGTTGAAAGAATTTTTCAGTTTATGGGAGTGCCAAGGTCCATCACAAAGGAAATACCATTTTGTAGGTAAAAAACAAACCTCTGAGGGAAGTAGATATGAGTACTGATGTTACATTTGGATATACCCATACCCAAACCAAATCTATTAGGTTATTAAGTGAGAAATATCTAATTTCTTTAAGATCAAAATTTGACAGTTGATGTCTCTGACATTTCCCATTGACATTGTTTATATATTTTTTTAATTATGAAAGTACATCCTCATTCTTTCAAATGTGCATTTTGGCTTGTGATTATCTTTTTATTAGAGCAAGTTCTGTGAAATCATAGGTAAGTAAAAAATTCATGTTATTTTTGAATATGAGTTCCATTGTAGAACCAGTGCAGTATAGACAGTTTTAAATATCAACCAAGTTTTTAGGAAGGTTGTGGCTAATGAATGCACAGTATGTTGGTGATTTGAGAAGTTTCATTCTGGTGATTTTATTCTTGAAAATGAGCCAGTTGAGTGACCTGATGAGCTGAAAGCTGTGGTGGATGCGAATTCCTCTCAAACTATGCATGAATTAGCAACAAAGTTTGACATTACTATTCCACCAATATCGTACCATTTCAAACATACGAGCAAGATAAGCTGGAGAGATGGGTTCTGCATAAATTAAATGAGCACCAGAAGAGAGAAATTGTCTCAAAACTTGCCTTTTTTTCTTGTCGAGACATAATGGCAAACCAGTGCAACACCATATTTCATGTTGATGAAAAATGGAGTCTTTTGAAAATCACAAGTGTTTGACACAATGGTTTGGTAAAGATGAAATATTGCAACACAGTGCCAAACCAAATGTTCATCAGTAAAAGCTAATAATGTCTGTTTGGTGGCCTAGTGCTAGTATTATCCACTCTAGCCTCACGAAACCTGGTCAACCAACTATAGTGAATGTCTACTACAACCAAGTGGATATATCACAAGGATGCGTAGTATTAAGCAGCCAAGATTTGTCAATAGAGACAGGCTAATCATTTTGTAAGACAATGCTGTCACACAAACAACACTGTTCAAATTACAGAAGCTGGACTTGGAAACTGTCATCCAGTATATTCACCAGAGCTTTCAAGAACTGACTACCACTTCTTCTAGGCCTTGGACCACTTCTTGCAAGGAAAAAATATTCCATTCTCAACAAGCTATGGAAAACACCAGTGGCAATTTCATAGCCATTTGCTCTCCAAGCTTCTTCACTGCTGCCAGCACAAACTACTGTTAAGATGGCAACCCTGTACGAATAATTTAGACACATAACTTTAATTAAATGTATATGCACTGCTTCTTGTTTGAGATATAATATAGTGAACGTTTCATATTTAATGACCTAATATTTTCTGGTGTTAATAATATTTTCATTTATGTTAGCCAACATATTCCAATTATTTTATACAGTTTGAATTGGATATCTGATGTAGTAAAAAGAGTTGATTAAAATAACATGCCTTCCTCTTCCAGAATTAAAAAAAAAAAATAGTTCAGGCAAATTGAAAAATCGGTTATAAAGAACCTCTCTTGGGTGGCGCCTGTGGCTCAAAGGAGTAGGGTGCCAGGACCATATACTGGAGGTGGCGGTTTCAAACCCAGCCCCGGACAAAAACTACAAAAAAAAAAAAAGAAGAACCTCTCTTAGGCATGTAAGAGAAAGACAAATATTGGTGAGTTATGCAACCAATTAGATCCAAGTAACTGTTGATATTACGAGTTTTATGTTTTGTTTTGTTTTTTGCTATTGTTGCAGTTTGGCTGGGGCCTGGTTCGTACCCACGTCTCTTGGTATATGGGGCTGGCACCCTAACCACTGAGCCACAGGTGCCGCCAAAGTTTTATGTTTAATAACAATGTAATTTAAATGTGTTTAGGATCAACTTTTGGATAAAATAAAATATAGTAACTAGAAGAATGATTGTTAAAAAGAATAGAGGCTTAAGCATGCATGCAAATAGACAGGATGTATAGAATTAAGTATTAGTGGGTAGATGTACAAGAAATTGAAGGGTGCTTGGAGGGGTTTGGAAAATAGGAGGGATCGAAAATTAAGGTGTCACTAGAAGGATGAGTAGGACAATGAGGAGACCAGCACTTGGCTAGCCCACGTGGGTACGTTGTCCCTTGTCCTGTACTTGCCTTGTCTAATGGCTTCAATTTCTCCATAAAATATTAGGTGAAAAAAATCTGCTGAGTCTGAGTGTATGTATGTGTGGAGACCAAAGCTGGGTGAGAACAGAGGGTATTTGAAGTAGTGGCAGTGAAGAGCTATGTACACCGTGTGGGATGTTTCTGTGATGTTACTCTCTATGTCATCATGGTCACTAATCAATCATATTGTGGTGTTTTTCAACGAAATTGTCTCTTACAGGACAGGTCCAAAAAAAGCAAGTCCTTAGGATCATCTAGAGTTGGAGAAATTCAGAGGAAGACAAAAGTGCAAACATAGAGATTATAGATTTGGGGCCAGAGAGTTATTGGTTGAAATAATGGGTCATAGAATCTTAAAAAATAAGGAGAGTGAAGAAAGGAAGATGAAATATTTTTTATTTTTTATTTTTTTTTAATTTTTATTAAATTATAATTGTCTACATAGGTGCAATCATGGGGCACAATGTGCTGACTTTATATACATTCTGAAATATTTTCATTGAGCTATTTAACATAGGGATTTTAAACGCTGACATTCCTGGGTCTTCATTCCAACTACAGCTGGACAATCAAGAAATGTGGAAG
>CAUYON010051814.1:0-72189 GCA_963573935.1 Arctocebus calabarensis
TATCCTTCATGGCATTTCCTTGATCACTATATAAAGACATTAATACTCTACCTTTAATAAGTTTCGCCAGTACCCTGCTAAGATGCACCGTAGGTGTGTTCCCACTAATTGCCCTCCCTCTACCCATCCTCCCCCCACCCATTCTTAAGATGCTCCAGGTCTCCCCAGCACGAAGAGAGTCTTATGCTAAAGATCAGTTTCCTCTATACAGCTTCTTGAATTTTTCTAGCTGGGTCTGTAATTTTAAGTCTTCAGTTTCTCAAGTCAACGCTTCTCAAATTGGTAAGCTTTGGAATTTTTAGGGATTTATTTACAATGTTTTAAGTAGTTACCCGAGGACTGTGAGTCCCACGTTTTCCTGAAGGTGAAATTATTTGAGGCACTAAATACATAATTTCACCAGCCCCTCCCCACCCCAAAGAGTATGCAATCTTGGGAGGACTATAGAATGGAAAATTTAAGATTACCTCAGGTAATTGTTATCACCATGTAAGTAGGGTAAATAATACATTGAAGAAAATAGGCTCCCAAGTCTAAAGGTGAGAGGAGTTGAAGTTCTTCCTAAAGGTCAGGGACAAAGAAGATAGACCTGGTTGAATGCCTTTCAACTACAATAAATGGAACCCCATTCCCACCCACCTCCAAACTCTATACAGTGTTGTAGACGTGGAATCGAATTCAGTGAAATGTACTTTGCAGCATGGTATTAGTTAGTTATACTATTTTAAAATCAATGCCTTTGTCTGGGAAACAACAATTTGCATTTTTATCTCCATTACAGTGAATTTTCTTCATCGAATGGAACTGTCCTGCCTCTGCATATAAAAAGGAGCTGAAGATGCAGAAAATAAACTGAAATGTTTGATTTTAGCATATTTTTGTACAATTATGCAGTCAATAGAGAATGTATTTGAATTTGGTACTGCTTTAAAAAAATCAGGACACTCTTACTACAGTGTGAAATAGAGCCCTTCACCTGAAATCAAAACAAAGGAAAAAAGTTTTATTTGTTTGATCCTAATTCACTCTGAAACTATGTTTCTGAGTCTCTGCTTAAGGTTTTTTAAAGAGTTGGAAAAATATGTCATGAGATGGATCTATTTAAATATCAAGGGGAATTTCTGGCTTATTTCTTGCGAGCTCCCAGTTAACTGTCTAAAGGCCAATGGAGTTCATTAATCCCCAAAGGCGACTTTTAAACAGATGGCATGTTGCAGAATCCAGTGGAAATTGAAAGTCCAAAGCTTGGAAAGACTGGAAAGCACCTCTCCTTGTGTCTGTTTTCTGGCCCAGTCAAAAAATAAAGACCACCTCCCTGGAACCTACTGGTTTATATTAACTCAGGCAGGGAAAGAAAGTGTAAGGACCACCGAGTTATCTGGCTTTTTCCCTTCTGGGCAATTTTACCTCATACAATCCAAACATTGTCTGCTTTCTTTCTCCAGGCTGAATCTTTCTCATCCTTGAGACTCTAACCCCAAATTAAATCCATAGAGAGGCCTTCTCTGATAAGCCTATTTAAAATGCCTATTCTGTTTGCTTTTGTCATCTTGATACAGGGCCAGTGCACCTTCACTTGATCAGCTCCAGCCACCCAGAGGACGCGCCGCGCCTTCTGCATCTCGGAGGCCGCGGGGAGCAGAGCTGCAGAACCAAGTGAGGCAGACAGCGCGAGCGTAGCAGACGCCCGCGGGTCCCTGGTTAGTTGAGAGAGACCACGGCCCCAGCCCGCGCTGCTGCCCGCTGGTGCCCGGAACCACCCCTGGAACCACCCCTGTGAGCAGTCCCAAGGGTGATACCGGGTTCCCCAATTGGCGGAACTCTCATTTCGTAGGTCTAGTCAATTTCATGTAGGTTTCCCAGGCCCTGCCAATTTTATGAATGGACTGTTACCCGTTTATTAATGCTTCATTCACCTTGCCCGGGAGGAAGGGGCTGTATCCATTCGCTAATCACTCATTCACCTTGCCCCCCCTCGCCCCCCCGCAGAAGGGGCTGTATCCATTCATTTATTACCAATCCCTGGCCTAATATAACTACAAAAGACCCGTGCGACTATCTATGCCCCTAGACAAAGAACCCAAGCAGAGAGGGGAGATTTTTCCCGCTTGGATTTTTCTGTCTGCCAGGAGCTCTGGTGTTTTTTTCTCTGTTTTTTTTTCTGTAAAATAAATCCCATCTGATCGCCGATCTGTGGCCCATGGATTTATTCTTCAATCACCAAGACCAAGGACCTACTGAAGAGGAAATTCCGGTTTCAATATCACACTACCTTTCTCATAGAACAAGGCCTCGGTCTGTCCTGTTCACCACTGTCTACGCATCACATGTGGTGGTTCCAGTTGCAAAAGGTGCTCAGGTAGGGAAAGAAAGCATGAAAGAATGAATTAGCAAATCTTCCCCATACCAAGCATTCATCTAGTCGTTAGAGGTACAAATTGGAATTAAATGTGTTAAATTCAAAACAGTTACTGAACCAGATGAATGTTAGATAAATTAGAATCCAAGATTTGTGTTTTAGAAAAATCACTGTGGATAGGTAGATTTTGAAAATGAAGGAGAAAAAAGGCTAGAATGTGGGCAAGCTGAATATCTGGGATGCTATTCCAGTAAAGTATGCAAAATATTATGATTCGCTGATGACAGGTAATGATGTAGGGAAAGACAATGGGGCAGATCCAGAGCACGATAGAAACAGTGAATTAATTGACTGTAGGAGACAAGGAAGATGGAGTTTTGCTCTCCAATTACCGTTTTAGATGCACACGAGTAAAGGTAACATTAAAGGACATAATGGTACAGCAAAAGGGCCATGTTGTAAAATCATAGAAAGAGATGGGAAAAATTATGTTAAGATTCCAACATGTTGGGTTTGAGCTTTCTGTTGGATATGGAAGTTGAGATGTTCAGGGGACATTTAGACATCTGTATCTGAGTACTCAGGACAGAGATACAGGTTGAAAATTTGGGCGTCTTTGGTTCTTCCATAGTACTAAAGTTACAGGAATAAAGGAAACCAGCCAAAGAGCATCAATCTAACGAGAAGTCATGAAGATCCAGAGCTAAATCTGAAGGTGTCTGTGCAAAGTGACGCTCACAGAAACATACGTGAGGGGGTGGCTGGCTTCGCATTGTTGAAAGGAAGAAAAATTTCCACTGCACCTGGTTAAAGAGGTTGCCCACAACAGCATAATTATAAAGTAGAACAGTTCCCTTGGGAAAGCCATGTGCTGAAAGGAAGAGTTGGAATAGAGCCTGAAACTACTGAGCACCCAGCCTGGGTATCACTCACTCTTTAAGGAAAAAGACAAAAAAAAATTAACATTTACCAAATATGTAAAATTCTGTCCTAGGAAAAGTCAGAATTGTTTATATAATTTGGTGGGCCGGAAAAATAAAAAAAATAAGATAATATGCCTTTTAGTTCAGTTTGATAATGTGTGTCTGACCTTCCTCCTCCAGAACGAGTCTTCTTATTTTATAACTGTCTACATTTGAGGTATGGAAGTTATAAGGGTGACATATTTGCCCAGTTGTTGAAATTTAAAAGCCTTATGCTTAAAGTATTATAGTTTTTAATATTCAGTAAAGGCTTTTGTCTCACTGCCACCATCCTGCTCTATTTCAAATAACCACGTAAGAGATATGGATATTCATGATGATTTAAAATGAAATCTGGGATTATTTCTTAAGTGGGGAATTGTGAATGAGAGCAGAAATTAAATGTGGCTTATCACTGTCTTTTCACTTTAAGGGTAGGAACAATCGCTCTTCTTATGCTTAGTGTTATAGTTCTTGGCAAGATTTAATTTTCATAGCAGTTCTTTTGTTTTTCTCCTTCTTATTTAAGAAGGAATTAGAGTTTTTGAAAATGAGCAGACTGGCTCATGTAAATTAGACTTAAGAAATGTAGCATTCCAGAAAAGAAAAAAAATGTGGCCTTCCAGAGCTACCTGAAAACATTCATAGCCAGCTACGTTATCAGTATTTAGACAATATTCGGGGGCTTCAAATTATTTCTGAATGGCAATGCCATAGAACAGATAATGGAGAAAAGATAGTTCTGTAAAAGAAAACTCTTCATCTTTAAAATGTTTTAAAACATGAGCATTAGATAATCTCTCTTAAGATCTTATTGAGACAGCTTATAACTGCCACAACGGGGCTTCTAAGTTCATATTCTAGTACCGGAAAATTGAGAAATAACCAGAAAAAAATAAATGTTCTCTTGTATTTTTTCCCCTTGCTGGTCTTTCAGGCCTTCAAAATAAGATATAATAATACTTTGCTCTGTCTTTCATTGTTTTGGCTTTTCAAGTGGTGTTTCATTGTTTCATCTTTCCAGAAAGGTAAACAGACATCTCACACACACACACACACACACACACATGTTAGATGCCTGGTTCTGGCACCAGGTAGTAATCCCTCCACTTCCTCCTTCTTTTCTTGATAAATAAAGAAAATCCCTGTGCTTTTTCTGTCCTAATCAGGAAGCTCACAGGTTTACAGGCTTGAATTTAGTCCATTAATTTCTTTTTAATCTGTAGTAGCACTGAACATTAATACCTTTCAACAGCGTTGTCTTCCTACTTTAGAAAAATTGTCTGGCTTCTCAATTTCCCTTTACTGTTAAGCTCAGCTTTATCTTTGGCATAAGGAAAACCCTTGTTTTTAAAAGAATGATAAATGTATACTGAAGGAAAATTGAAGCAATATGACACTTAGGGATGGGCCACTGATCCTGAAAATTATATATGCCCATTGGGACACTTTGTTGCCATTAAAATTATGATGTCTCTAATGATTTATAAATATTAACACATTCTTAGTGAAGAAAAAGCAAATAAAAAAGTAGCAAGTAAGGATATCATATGTGAGTGACAGACAGAGAGAGGAGAGAGAGAGGAAGAAAAGTTTCCAAATATTAAGAGTGGTTCCCATTAGGCAGTGATATTAGGAGTGATTTTTGCTATTCTTTTAATTTTTAATACTATTTATTATTTTTAAAAACCATCAAAGCTGATATCAAAAAAAGAGAATAAACTTGAATATCAGAAAATTGTTCATTGCTGTGGAATAGATAAACCTAGTATGTGCTCACGCAAAAGTAGCCTAGAAGGATAAGAAATCTCAAAAAGAAGTAGGCAATCTTGTCAGGACATCTTACTTTCCACGGTATCTTTCTCTCTAATACCTTGTTTAGTTTTAAGTTGTCTCTAATGCAATTTCAGCCAGCGCTTTAATATACATTGTTAGTTCCCCATTTTTGCTTCATTGTAATTATGATGTGCTTCATTCCAAGGCTCTGCCTAAATCTTATCTTTTGTTTCTCTCTTTCATTCTCCTGTCACATACTTGTCTCTTTGTGTAGAAAGCAAGACAGGCACAAATTAGACACTAAAACAGAGTCCCCAGCAGGCAGTTTTGCTTTATGTAGAACTGTATGTACCTTTACTGACATTTTATTTCAGTGAAGATAGTTTCATAGGCTTTTGAACTTCTACACAACTTAGTTTCACATATTTTCCTTTCATTTTTCCATGTCTCTGTTCTAATCAAGTAAGCAACTTAATGAGCAGCTAGCCCTGTACTGGTCAGCAGGATGACAGCCATGAAGGCGACAGTGCCCTGCCATGCATGGCTTAATGTCAAGTTTACTTAGCTTAGCCCCAGCCTGACTTCCACGCTACTTAAAACTCTTGTATGATTGTCAAAGGTCACTTCTGACACCACTCATCAGGGCCCAGGACCGGGCAGGTCTCACTTGGCTTAACTAGGTTCCGGACGTGGACCGCTAAGTTACCTTGCTCTGGTTCAGTTTCTCTTAGGTGCCTGAGGGCTTTCTATTTTAGCTAGAGAGAGAGAGTCTTAGAGATAGTAAAGCAGTCTCAGAATAGATAGATCTTAGTCTTTAGCGGAGCTTGGTGATCTTCAGCAGAGACACGCTGTGCCGGCGTTCTGCAGGCAGGCGAGGAGACAGAGTCAGAGTAAGTGAGTCCATGATAGAATGCACATGCTCCTGACTGCCTGCTCCAGCCTAATACAAGGCTGATCTCATGCTGCTCAACACCACAGGTGTAGAGACTGCCAATTCACCACTGCTCTCATCTCACGAGCTCTCGTGCTTGTTAGGAGAGCTAAGTCCCTCCCCACGCCCTTTCCACCCAGGTGTTCCATCATTGAGCTGTAAGGGTATTTTTTATAACTCTCACTCCTCCTAGTCATAGGCTATATGGCCTCCAACATAGGATAGATTTTGGTAGGTCCCTAATATCAGGGATCTTAGCTACTCTATCTTCTAACAAGAGCTCTATGCCATGTTAAACTAGGATCCCCTGTTAGACCACCTACCACATGCACCCCTAAAAGCAGACCAAAACCACAAATCTATGGGCCTTTTTTTCATTCTATGAGTTTGCCTGATATTTAGTCCCTTCACTAACATTTGAGTTTTTCTTAATAATTCTGACTCCAGAGGGGGGAAAATTTATTGTGATGAACTAGCAATTTCCAGATGGAGAAAAAAATGTGAGGAGTGGCATGGAGTCTGCCCTGATCCAGCAAAGTAGAATTACATGAATAATTTTTACACACTACCAATGTCTGAAGCCTCAGTTTTTGCAGAATTTATGACAAAGGTAGGTAACAATGGCTCCTTTAAAAAGTTGAGGAATGAGTACTTGGCCACCTGCAGTTTACTTAGTAATACATCAACTCCTATCATCCACACGGATACAATGAAGTGAGTGTGTTATAGTGGGGCAAACTAACATTCAGAGATTTGGAATTTGAATCCAGACCTATCCTACTCCAGGGCACTAGCTTACATTAAATTGCTTGCACAAGCCATGACACTATCTGACATCCTGGGAATGTAAGTCCTATTCCTCATGTTGCTTTCATGAGAAAATACATCATAACTTCTAAAAAATTAACTTTTGAATGAACTTAACAAAACACAACATTTTTATAATAATATGGAATTGCCTATGTAATTTAAAACAGGCCTCTCTCTTCATGCAAGATGTTATTTTCTGCAGAAACAACAAAACTATCAGATATGTAATGTCTTGAGAGAGCACACGTATTCTTGTATAAAGTATGTTTTATTCTAACTTGTTCAGAAAATATAACAGCATTATTTATTTTTTTTTATTTTCCACTAATTCATACTTCAACGCATACCTCGAGTCAACAATTTCTACAAAATAAAACATCCAAAAAGATTACAAGATAGTTACATAGATGAACTCGTTCATACTTACACTTCATACCTAAATTTGGGTTTTGAGCTGCTAATAAACTTTTACTTTCAAAGCCTTTTCCGTTTAAACTTTGTTTTACAAACTTGTCTCCATTTCATGATGTATAAATTGGTCTTTCCTACCTAAAAACCACATAGACACATACACTTACACGCACACATGCAGAGGCACACACACTAACCATGTCTGCAGCATTTCCATTAACCATGTAGAATGTATCCATTCAGTAAATACTTACTGCAATCTTCCTAGGTGTCAACAGTGTTAGACTAACAGGCAGATAGGTTAACCGCTGGGCCTCAGTGCTACGTTCAGGGTGCAGAATGTAAACAAGCGGTATGTTTTCAATAGAGCCAAATACTCTAGAAGAATAGTTAAGCTTCATACAATGAAAAGAAGATAACATAGAACACTTATTTCAGCCTGTGGTTAACATTTCTGGGGGTTATAAAAAATAAATAATTAATGATGTAAATATTTATAAGCAACCATAACCACGAGCAGTTCTCTATTCAGTGACTATGAAGTCTATTTATTCTATTGAATGTTATTGCTACTTCTCCTCTTTGCACATCTCCTGGCATGTCATTATTATAAGGAAAATTAAGCCTCGTACATGTTTTCTTAATACCTCTTGCATGCATAGTACTGTGAATGTCAATGTGTGGGGGGAAAAGGAGAAGTGAGCCACACTATTGTTAATGATACAGGGGAGAATCCTCCACTCCCACTGCTTCACTTGACTAGCCTTAAAAAAAACAAAAAGAAAAAAAAGCATATGGGGGAGATTGAACCAACAAAGCCGGGTGAGGAAAACTGACAAAGACACATACTCCATCATTATGAATAATCCAGACAGAATTTTTAAAATCTGAATACATTATTATTAAGCTTCCAAATAAAGGCTCCATTTCAATAACCACTCAAAGATTAAATACATTTGTTTTATTAACATTTCCTTGGGCATTTTTCTTCCCTATCACCCCTTTGACCTTCTTAAAATTTGTCTGCATCTTTTGTATCACAAAATTGCTTCTCAGGCAAATTTCCTTTGCTCCGTCTCCAAAGGCAAAAAGAGGTGAAGAATATGTTTCCTAGTAAAGTTATAATTTTCTTGGCACTACTAATAATTTCTCATACCAGCTGTATTAAAATTTATAGACTTTTTGTCTGATACACACATTTGACTGATTTATTAAAATATTTTTGGGAAATAATTTGCATTTTTTTTTTTTTTTGCAGTTTTTGGCTGGGACTGGGTTTGAACCCGCCATCACTGGAATATGGGGCCTGTGTCCTACTCTTTTGAGCCACAGGCACCGCCCAGAATTTGCATATCTTTATAGTGTACACATTATTCTTTTCCTGTTCTGATGGATCACATTTTGTGTCCTGGTCATACAGTTAATCTCTATACATTTTTATTAAAACATATTTGGGATTCATTGTACGTTTCTAGAAAAAGCAGCAGCTTTAGAACTAGAAGCATTTGAGTTTACACCCTAGGGCTCCCCTCACTAAATATGTGACCCTAAGCTATTTATTTAACTACTCTTTGATTCAGTTTCTTTTTTCTAAAAATAATCTTTGCCATGATTATCTCATCATATGTCTAGAAAGAACAGAAATAATACATGTAAATTAAAAATAACCACAACTATGGTGTTTAATGGTGTCTCTGGTTTGGTGTAACATATTTCATCTCAGAATCTAGTCCTAGAAATAAAAGACCTTTCTAAGTAGTGGAGTGAAATGTGAGCTGGTAATCTGGCCACTGATGGAAGTCTCAGCTGCTGGAACATTTATTACAACTAAGTGCTCAGCTGGTGACTGTGGCAGCTGGGAGAGACGTCCCTGAGAGAGTGAGCACATCATACTCTTACTTTATCCCTTTTTTTCCTACTGCATTCCTTCTTTTCTTAATTAGTAGGTGGGACCATAATCTTGAAGGGTATATGTATCAATTTGGAAACAAAAAAGCCTGGAAAGGTCCAGGATGTCTAGTGGTGCCCTGGATCTACTGCGTGTTCGTACGATGTTTGGACGCCGCAGAACCAGAGCCTGTGCCCCTCCTGCTCACAGCACCCTCTAACTTCCTCTCCAGTCGCAAACTCTGGGACCGTCTTCCTGGCTATCCTCTAGCTGCCAGGATTAGGTAACGCCATTGTGCTTTGCTTTGTTTTGTTGTGTAGCTGTTGTTGAGTGTGTGTGTGGTCAGCTCCCTTTGGCCAGCCAAGCATGAGCAACAATATCAGGACCATCCCCACAGGCGAGGCCACCATCCATCACCAGCTCCCCTCCATGGGCAGGCCTGCCTCTGGACTCGAGTTCCACTGTGGAGAGGTGGTCAGGGAGAGTGTGGCCACTTTTGGCAGATCACTCGGTTAACCTGCACAGGCCAGGTGGCCCCAGGAAGGGACGGGGAATGACCTACGGAAAGGCTCATCTTCAATCATAACAAGGAGCCTCAGGAGCCCAGTGGCCTTCCTTCATCCTGGAGTCCTCTCCCAAGCTGTGGACCAAATGGAAAAAGTAAAAAACAAAGCTTTCTATTTTAGTTATTAAAAAGAAAAGAAAAAAAAATTATAGAAGTTCCTTTCTTCCTTTATTAACTCCTTTTAATCTCTTTAGGGGAAAGAAAGTTTTATTATAACTTCAAGAATTGGGGTAAGCTTCCCATTGTCATCTGAATTGAATTCTTTATTGCTTCCATAATAGATTTCAAACTCCTGTGATGGCAATTAGAAAGTTTATCATTTTCCCAAAGTATATTTCCAAACTTTGTCTCCCATTACATCTTTTTCTAAACCCTTATGTCCCAGCAATATAAAGTCCTGGATTTCCCACAAATGCAGTATGTTTTGATCCATCTTTCAATTTAATATGCTATTCCTCTATCCATGGATGACCTTCCCTCCGCTCTCCTACCTGACTCCCTACTCCACTCCAACACATGATGCAAATGCTTTTTTCCCTGGGAACCCTCCCCCAGACTACCCACCCTACCTCACACCTCCTAGATGACCTCATGGACGGTCAGCAGCCGTTTATCAAGCATTTTGAAAAGATTTATTCATTAGGCAATAGACAATTTTAAAAGTTCTTTGTGCTAGACTTAATAAAGTGTTTCCAAGCGTGGGAAAGAGTCCAATTATCAGCACAAGACTTTCATACTGACTGAAATGCACATCACAACTGGATTCCACCCTATTTTGAACTTGGTATGTTTTCCTTGGAAGGGGCTTAGAAGCCCCTTTTTAGTCTAGGACCAAAAGTTTTCATTTCAGAATTTTTCACGACCAATTTTAAAAGGTTATATATAATTCTTTCCTCTTAAAAACTGTTAATATTTATTGCATTTCAGTAGCAGAATATATTTTACATAGAGATATTTAGGTCTAGAGAGCTTAGAAATCATTGTTCCATTTCATTAAAATATTTTGTGTAAACTGGAAGTGCTGAATTTACTCATTGAATCCTACCATTGTAAGGAAGATAAGATGGGCTGCTATAATTTCTTACTAGGGTTGGAAGAATGTTACTGTCTGAATACTCACAGCCTCTTTCTCTCCCCTGCCTGTGCTTGGTTTCTGAACTCATGATATTGGTCATTTTGCTGATCAAGATTATGGTGTAGCTGTCAGTGACTGAGGAAAAAAACTACATTACTTACAGTAGGGTAGGCAAAGTCTATTCTTAGGAGGAAAATAGATTAGGAAAAGGAGAAAGAAGTAGAAAAGATCAAGAGTGGTCTAAATTTTCACAGGGAGTGTAGGAGAAAAGGAGATGATGAAAAAGAAAAGAGAAAGGGCAAGTAAATTAAGAGCTGGGTGTGAGGTGAGAAGATCCAGCAGCCTGACGGTGATAACTGCTAAAAAGGTTATTATTAACTAAGGGAGGTGGCTGAGCACAGCAGATTTCTGGGATATTTTGCAGTATCTCATGAGATAATCACCCTGGAAATTTTTGAAGAAATTACACAAAAATAATTTAAGTTAGCTTTCAGTTTTTGTATTGAGGTCTTCACGAAAGCCGCACTCCGTGGGATACAACCTGCCGAGAGGGGCCACTTGGCAGTTCAGGTGTATTCAGGTCCCTTCTTACAATTGTAATTGTTCGCCTCCTAAGTGGCATTTCCTGCTGACCTATAATCTCTGTGTGGATAGGGATTCTGTCTGATTCATTTTGTGACCTTATCACCAACAAACAAACAATGACGTTTAATGGTGTCTCTGGTCTGGTGCAATTTATTTCATCTCAGAATCTAGTCATAGAAATAAAAGACCTTTCTAAGAAATGGAGTGAAATGTGAGCTGGTAATCTGGGCACTGATGGAAGTCTCAGCTGCTGGAACATTTATTACAACTAAGTGCTCAGCTGGTGACTGTGGTAAGACATTATCTGGTAACTACTAGGTGTTTAATAAATACTGACTCACTGACTTAATGAATGAATGAATGAAGAGGTGCTAGAAGTTTTGTGTGAACTTCAGTCACTATAATGTGGAGGGGGAAAAAAGCCTAAGGTAGAAAATTTCTTCAGAGTTTGGGATCAGTTATATAACAATATTTTTTTCTCTCTTGAAGGTAAGAACAGACGCCACCTACATTTTTTTCTTCCACAGTCATATTCCTTCTTGCCTGGGCAAATTACACATCAGAGCACCCACACACAGTGCCTTGCAAAAGGGAACAAATATGACATACAGAGCATTCAGCTGACTATAGATAGGGGGAGAAACACAAAATACACAGTAGAGATAATAAATATGTTGATGTCTGTAATTACTGCAACTATGTGATAGAATCTAATACAGTTGCAAACTTTTGACTTTCATCCCTTCCTCTGCATATCCTGTTGGTCTCCAGTTCTTGCAAATTCCTAAAGATGCTTCTTTCTTTAGGAAGCATCCAAATGTCCCTTCTAAAATGTCCATCTAAATCAGATAGAACTACATTCCCCTGCCCCAAATGTCCATCTAAATCAGATAGGATTACATTCTTAAAATATTCTGACCAGTGAGGCCAGTAGGAAATTCTATATACTTGTAACTCCAAAGTTTGTAAGTCAAATATTATTGCATGGTAAATTATATTTTAATTGTTCTCGTCAAGAAGTGTTCTAATTAAAGTGATGTGTTAATCCATGAGGTTGATATTGTTAAGCATTATTATGCATCAGACATTGTACAAGGTACTAGAGACTGAACAAACATAATCCATACTCTCAAGGAACCTAGGAATCATGAAATAAAATACAGTGAAAATATAATGGAAGTGTATGGAGTAAATGGGAAGAAAGCCTCAATCTGTGTGGAAGAGCCAGGGAAGGATGACAGATCAAGGTAAAAGTGGAGTAATGTCTTAAACCAATTTTCTTTTCTTTATTATTATTATTTTTACATATACATGTGTTAATTAGGTTTCCACTTTTTGCCTTCACAGAATTTAAAAGGCTTAGAATTCAATAACAATAACAATGTTTAAGATAAGGACTAGACCCAATTTTCTATGTAGTTAAAATTCAACTGAACAACTGACCCATCGAAAATACATAAAAGCAAGGCACTAAGGGTCAATTTGGTGCCTTTAGTGAAAGGCAAGGTTTTCAGTCTTGCTAAGAATAATAGGACTTTTAGGCTAGAAAGAAAACCAGAGTCTTGCATACTTAGTTTAGAAGCTCAGATTTAATTTGGGGGAAAACATTCTGATGGCTTTGTGAAGAGTGATTAGAATGTGGTGGAACTGGAGGTAATGAATCTTGTAAGAACTTTGGAATGGTCCAGGTGAAGGACAAGGAAGATCTGAAATAAGGTAGTATTGGTAAAGGAAGAAATGAATGGTGAGAAGGAAGCATCTTTAGGAATTTGCAAGAATTGGAGACCAACAGGATATGCAGAAGAAGGGATAAAAGTCAAAAATGACTCCTGGCTTCCCAGAATGGAGACTGTACAGCAGCAGTGCCAACCTCTGCGTTCGGGCACACTGAAATAATAAGAAGCTGATGAGTCAAACCTGGAGCATGTTGACTTTGAGCATATTTGGGATGTCCACATGGAAAAGTCTGAAGATATGGGTTTGGCCCTCAGGAGTATATTCTGGTTGAAGAAATATACTTGAAAACCTTCAGATACACACGGCCATTGAAACCTTAAGACAAAAAGCTTTGGCTTGTGGAATATCTTACGGAAGTTATTAACTCTAATTTGTCATCTAATCTGGATTTTCACCTATGAGGGTTGGGTTTGCTGAACCCATAGCAGCTCATAGACTATTCCTTTTCCAAAACATCTGGGAAATGTGAAACACTCCTCCCAGATACCAGAAGTCTCCAGGAAGCTTCAAGAATGGTGGCCAAGGGCAAGATTTGGGGGGACCATCTGGCATCATGACAATGTGTCTGCCTACACAGCCAACATTACCATTTAGTTCCTGGAGTCCAAAGAGGTTAAACTATGACCCAGCTACCCTATGGTCCTGACCTAGCCCCATGCAATTATTTCCTGTTCCCTATAGTTAAAAAATTACTTGTGGGCAAAGGTTCTCCGGACCTGAAGAAGCTGATTTTGCCTATGAAAGCAAGAGCTTATCACACACAAAGAAAATGAGTGGAAAGTGTGTTCAAAAGTAGTTTACAAGAATGAAAAAGTGCATAGAATATCAAGGTTATTTTGAGAAAATACTGTCATCCAAATGATTTTATGTTCCTCAATTTTTATGTATCTCAAAACTTCGATAGTGTCCTTTGTACTCTAATACCACTATGCTTATCCCACCAATAACCAGCTTCAATTGCCAGACATTGGAGCTAAGGCAGCTCCAGACTAGCCCAGCCCCTACTTGTGAAGTCATTCCCACCAAGAGAATCTCACCAGCTGAGACCCCAAACATTATGGAACGGAAACAATCACTTTGCAAGAAGGCTTTATGGTCTGCAAATTATATCATTTAAACTCTCATACTGCTTCCCTGAAAAGGGCCAATGCTGATTACAATCACCCCTCTGAAGCCAGTTCCAGCTTAAATGTTTTGTTACTTTCCTCCATGTCCAATGACCTCCATTGTAGACATTTTACTATTTTCAAATGGTTAAACATTCATATTGAAGACTTATAAATAACTTCTCACCCATACTTCTGGATTATGCAGCATTAAAATCCATCTTTCACAGGAAGAAATAACATATTGCAAATAACTGATACAGGTGGAATTACCAGAATACCAAAAATCTAGTTCCCAATGCCCAGCTTTGTGCTCTATCCCAATGGAATGTTGAGTATAAATGTAGGACAAAGAGGATGGTACAATAAATGGCCTCCATTCTTTGTCACTTGTTTTAATGCTTCTGTATTCAGTGCTTTTTTCCAGAAGAAATAATTCCCTTACTAAAAATATAACTACTTCTCCACAAAATTTATTTGGTTCTACAAAATATCTGACAGGACTAAAAATGTTCCATTTTGCTAGTCACAAATTCATTTATCTAAGCTGTCAAGGAAAGATAAGATGATCTAGATTCTAATACACTCATTGAACACTTTCTTTTTTACTAACTATATATAGAAACAATACTACATATCAATATCTTAGTCTAAACTATCAGGTAGTTAATAGAGGTAACAGAAGAACTTTTTGATAACTTATCTTTAGGTATAATGGTAACACACTCTTACTACTACTTTGAGCTTGCCTTGGGACACCCAACAAATAAGTCAATAAGACATTTATTTTATATTGCAAAAATCACTGAAAGCTAATTTCCACTCGAGTTTCAAGATTGATGTTAAATAAAAAATTCCCATATGGAAGGAAATGGCACCATCTGAGTTACTTTTGGCATGCTAATATTAACACCACTTCTAAATGCCTTTTATTACAAACAGAACTATTAGAATATAAAATAAAAGGAAATACGTGAAGAACAGCTCCAAAATTATCTATTGCATCCGAGTCCCATCAGTGGCAATCCAGGAAGACAAACACCACACAGGACTGAAAACACTGAACTCTGGACTCAGCTCTACCACTAATGTGTGTGTAACCTTGGGCAAGTCACTTAATGCTTCTGGTTTCTATAACTTTATCAGTAAAAACAGGAAATTGACCGAATTCATGTGAGACTGTGGGTTCTCAAGGAAATTCGTACCAATTTCTTATTCCTGGGATGATTCAATGAAATCATCCAGAAATTTGCCCTGCCCGAGTTTGGTTTTTATACACACAAACAACTCCCCATATAGCTTCTATTTATCATGACATTTATTAATTTTTATTTATATAATCCTACATAAGTTTTATTAAAGACACATATATTTCAAGCATTCATAAAAATTTAGACCCATCTTAACAAATACTATTATTTTATCTTAATTATTCCTGATCCTTATTTTTTGAAGTAAATAAAATGTTACCAACGTAACAAAAACGTCATCAAGACAACCACCATGTCCTCTCCATGCTATCCGCTTTCTGCCTTCTGCTAACAGCATCAGGAAGTGTAAAGAACTTTTAGTTCACTTTTTAATGTTTTACCACACGTCTATACCATTATCAATATATATAATGTTTTGGCTTTTTTAACCTACATAAATGGGAGGACATTGAGTATAAAATGTTCAATAACTTGTGTCCATCTTCCAATTTTGTTTTTAAGATTAATTTATGTTAATATACTTATAAAGTTCATTCATTTCAACTATTTAGTATTTTATATGAATAGATTACAACTTAGTTATCTATTACTTCATTGATAGACATATTTATATTTAAAGGGTTTCACTTTGCCCCTATTATAAACAACTCCCCAGGGAATATTCTCTTACATACGTTTTTGTGCACTGGACCAAGGGTATCATTAGGATATTGATCTAGAAATGCAATAGCTGGGTCACAGGGTATGTTCACCTTCAGTTGCACTAGATAATACAAAACATTGATCACAGCAATTTAAACGCCTGTGTGCAGAGTACAGAGTCCCCACTTCTCTGGATCATGTATGATACATGTTATTTAGATATTCTAATGTTTTTCAATCCAATGACAATAACGTAATAACCCATTATTTCCATTTGCATCCCCCATATGGCTAATGAGGTTAAGGATGTCTTTGTTTTTTCTTATTAATATATGTCTGGGCCACATGGCTTCATTTTCCATTGAGTTGCTTTCCTTGCGTCCTTTCACGGTTAGGACAGCCCTTTAGAGGATTCCTGATTTTAAGTGGGATCAGTGGTTGAGGCTGTTTTTGTCTCTGGCCTTGAGTCTTGTCCCTTGTGCCTCAGTAAGTATTAAAATGCTCGCCCTCCACAGCCCACATCCACGTACATCACCCAGGCTGCCCCCGCACCAGTCAGAACTCACCGCTCTGGCTTTGCATCTCTTGTTAGGTTCCACTTAGGGATTCTCCCTTCCTCGCTCCCTTTCAGCTCAATCGCGCTTGCAACTTCCACATAGAAAATTTAAGACTTTACGTTAACATTCCCCACACTCTTCCAAAAAAAGAAAAAAAAAAAACTCTGCTTCAAAAACTACTTAAATTCCCAGAGGGCTTTATTAAATAACAAATAAATTTTCATATGGATAATGAAACATATTCACACACATAGCAAAATCATGACAATACAGCTAAAAAGGAAAACATAGACAATGTGATTTCCTCAAAGAACTTAAAAATCACTAAAACATTCATGTTTTATTCATTTTTTTTTGTAGCGACAGAGTCTCACTTTATCACCCATGGTAGAGTGCTGTGGCGTCACACAGCTCACAGCAACCTCCAACTTCTAGGCTTAGGCGATTCTCTTGCCTCAGCCGTCCGAGTAGCTGGGACCACAGGCACCCACCACAACACTTGGCTATTTTTCTGTTTTGCAGTTCAGCAGAGGCCGGGTTTGAACCCGCCACCTTTGGTATTGGGCCAGCGCCCTACTTGATGAGCCACAGGTGCCACCCATGTTTTATTCATCTTATAATACTGTCTTTATTCTGTTGATGATATTGGAGTATATATCAAGTATATATGTAGTATGGTATGAAATTTGACACACACTCTCGTTAATGAAAACATTCTGGAAGCAAAAAATCCAGCAGGGACAATAATGCTTTCTTACAGAGTTGTTCTGGGGATCCTAAGGCATTACTGCAATGTGATTAAGTACTTGGCATGTGGTAGGTGCCCAGAAAATGTTAATGTACCTGTTTCTCTTTCTGACAAGCCCGAGAGAAAGTAACTAAGGGAACAGCTACACAAAGGCCTAATTCTCATCAGCAAGAATGAAATAATTGGCACAGTAAAACTGACAAATTCCTTGGTAAAAGATAACCACATAATCTCAAAGTTGATGGCCACATTGGGAAAAGTGAGCTTTGTAATATTTTAAACTTTGGGAAGCAAATTTCCAAAAGTTCAGAGAAAAATATAAACATGTTAACCTTTAGGAAAAAAAAAAGAACACAGGAAGATGCTAAAAAATGTACTTAAATCTGAAAAGAAATGAAGATCCCCAAATAACCTTCAGAGGTATAACTAAGATGAATGGAAGCTACCAGAAAACAAATTTCAGCTCCCAGTAAGCGCTGCCTAATAATCAGCACAGGAATCTAGGAAAGCAGTAACCTTGAAAGGTAATAAATCTTTTTCCTTCAAGCACAGAGGAAACTAGGTATTTATTGCAAGTGTTTCAGAGGATACTGGGCCCTGGAAAGTTAGCTGTACTTGAAGACCATTAAATTTCCTTTTATACTAAAAGTGTGTAAGTCTAGCTTTGGGGAATATTGCTGGTGGGGCAAAGAGTATGAAGAAGAAGTTATTACAACAGGGGACACTCAGTGAAAAGGCAGGCTAACCTCACTCAACTCTCTAGCTCTTAAGAATGTATCCTGTCATTTGGCAACAGGAGTTTTAAAAAAGAAAACTAAAAAAAAACATCAACGCAAATTACAAGTGCAGTAAAAGGCTTAGAAGAAATGATCCATCATGTTTGTTCAAAGGGATTTTGAAGATCCTCTTTTCCAATCCATTAAATATACTGGAGGAAAATGAGTTCACAAAAAATTGATAGGTCCAAAGTCAGTTAATAACAAAAGAATTCACTCTAAATCTTCAGATTTAACTGTTAAACTGATTTTAAAACTTGCTTATATTTTCAGGTAATATAAGAATTAAACTTATAGAACTTTTCTAGCATTATTCTTTCAAACAGCATTTAAAACTCTAGGTTCCAAAGGTTGCAACAAATTATACTTTACTAGAAGATAATTATATATGTAGATATTTTTACTACTTTTAGGGCTTTTCAAATACACAGATCCTTTATTTTTCCAATTATGAATCACACCCAGGTGGTAAGATATGGAAATCACACAAATGTATTGAAAGTCAGGATTTAATCATCTGTGTACTTGTGAACTATTCCAACATTAAATATATTTACGCCCACACTAAATAATCTTATGTAATTATCATGCTTGGGTGTTTTACAATTGAAAAAAATAATTCTTTTTCTGTATATGAGTTAGAATTTAGTATTACAAAAATGTCTATGCAATTCAGTTTTAGTGTTTAATGCTGTAACAATTTTATTATTCATTTACCTGAATAACCTCCAAAAGATAGCTATGGAATACAGCAGTTTATGGTAATTGGGGAAAGTGATTATAAAATACAAATGTGAAAACCGGCATTTACAGTTTTACCTCAAAAACATAAAATAGCAACAAAATCCACAGATAAAAGGTCAAAATATTAACAGTATGAGATAATCTTCCCTACTCATCATTTGCTTTTCAAATTTTCTGTAATGACCATCTATTTCATGGCAACAATAAAATTATTATATTCTAGGGATTAAAAGGAAAGTAAAAAGAAGAATATGAATATAAAATTTTCTAGATTAAATCATTCATTCAATATCTTAAGTGGATAAAATTCGTCAGGATGTTATTGTAAATAAATATGTGTATGTCCTTTTGGGCAGTCCCTGCTAAGCAACTGAAAGTTCTTATCCTCATCTAGTTCTAAGTGCATAGGAATGCAGAATGTTGCCTGCTTTAATGTTAATGTAATACCTGGCATTAAGAAATTTATTCACCATATGCTTTCTTTTTTCCCTCCCAGCTTCCTATGCATCTATTTGAATGATAAAGTTAGTTTCTGGATTTTATTCAGCATGAATTCAGTGGAGATCATTTTCAAGCTAATATGCAACTGATACGACCATCAGATTTACAAGAATTTCTTAAAAAGGAAGAACTTTATATAATGACTTCATTTATAGAGGACTTTCCTTATCAAAGGATACAGGTAGCCTATTTTTTTTAAATTGCTATTTCTGTCCAATTTTGCCAGTTGAAATTGGTCTTTCAGATATAATGGTTTATTCTAAAGAAGTCCTCTCAACATTAAGGAGATTTTTCTCCCTTATTAAACTGAACAAACAAGTCCTGGCTCTTGACTTGCAGTTGTCATGTTGTTTTCACAGATATTTAAAATATTTATTTTCCAAAATATCCATTTCTTATATCTGACCACACCAAGGCTTCAGTCAAACCCAGAAGCAGTTAGAATAACAGGGGACTGACTCAAACCGGCCCAACAGTTGGGTTTCCAAAGAAAGAATCACCAAACACCAGGTGGTGAGTCCAAAGCATTTACTAGGGGCACTTACACAGTGTTCCAGCAATCTCTGCCACAAACAGTAAGAAGAGAGATGCTCTAACCTAGGAAAATCCACATGGATGGGGTCTGGTATAAAGTTTACATGGGGGTTTAAAAGAATCTGCATTTGTTCTTTACAATTTGGATTCAGTCAAAAAACCACACTTAAGGATTGAGAAGACCACATGTGGCCTTAAAACTGCAACACTAAGTCTCATCTGGAGACTCAGCTGGGGAAGGATCAGCTTCCAGTTTCCAATCATTTAGTCCACAATGTTTGAAAGCAAAAGTTCAAGTTTGTTTTGTTTTCTTTTCATAAGTTAACTCACATCTTATTAGCCAGCCTCTTTTTAAACCTTTATTTGGGCACCTTCTATAGTCTAACAAGGGTTCAGCCTTGTACACGTACCCTAACCTTTCTTTCCCAAACCTGATTTCTATAAAAATGAACAAAATTTCTCCCAATCTTAGCATAAGTAAACTGCCCAAATAAAACAAATTCGGATTTACTTTTTCATTCCTTTAGCAGAGGAAGGAAACAGAAGTCTGTGTGTTTTAACAGATAACTGTTTATATAACTTTCTAACCCCCAAATTAGGGGTTTTGTTTATCTGAAATGAACTTGAATTCCTCTGAATTTATAATGCTTCTAACACCTTGCTACAAACTGAGATTTACCTAAAAAGTGATCACAAAGGTTGAGATTTGACACCAATAATGCAAGTTCTTAACAGCAATGTGGGTCTCAGTCTTAGGAACAAAAAACTTAATACAAATTAGTGAGATAGGCCCAGTGATGCTGGCCAGGTAAATAGAGGAAGAGGAGTGTTGGGAACTGTGAGAATCTGAACATGTGCCTCATCTACAGGGACCCAGAGCAGACACTTCCTAGCTCGTGTCTACTGCTGATACGTAAGCATGTAGAACTACAGTTGTCACGTCTTCCAGTTTTCCAAGAGAATGCAGCATTCTTGATGTTTTTTTAATCTCCCTCCATTTTAAATATTGGCAATGAATTAAATAGCAAACAACACTGCATGGGGTAACAAAGAACGGCATAAACAGAGCTCCGTTACCTCTGACACCCACTCCAGCCTTAAATCCTGCCCACCTTCTTTATCAGTACCATTAAAAATGATTACAAGGCTCAGTGCCTGTGGCTCAGGGGGCTAAGGCGCCAGCCACATACACCTGAGCTGGCGGGTTCAAATCCAGCCAGGGCCCGCCAAACAACAATGACGGCTGCAATCAAAAAATGGCCGGGCGTTGTGGGGGGTGCCTGTAGTCCCAGCTACTTGGAAGGCAGAGGCAAGAGACTCGCTTGAGCCCAGGAATTGGAGGTTGCTGTGACTGTGATGCCATGGCACTCTACCCAGGGGGACAGCTTGAGGCTCTGTCTCAAAAAAAAAAAAATAAATAAATAAATAAAAATAAAAATAAATAAAAATAAAAATGATTACGAGAGAAAACTTCTCAAACGTCTTCACAAGATCCTAATGATGTGCTTATAAGATAAATATCATTATTTTGCAAATAAAAGTCAAGTTTTACATGGACTGAACACCCAAAGAAACACTTTGCAAGTGGCTTAACCCCATGCAAGCTTTTACTTTCCTTAGGTGAGGGCCGCTTTTAATAATACAAACCTACAATTAAAATGGCAATTGAAAAGTATAGCTGGTTCATATATAAAGCTTCTTGACTACTGGGGGTGCATAGTGCTGCATATATATCTTTACTGTGTAAGTCCTAGCAAAAAAAAAAAAAAAAAAGATTCTCATTTATACATACAAATGCACATACATTATATCTAAAAGATGCTAAATGTGTGAATTTTGTGTATATTTGAATTAAAATATTTATGTAATTACTTAACATTATCCATACATTAGAAAATGAAGGATAGTTGCTTTCGTCTTCAGTTTTTCTAAACTGGCTGATGTATGAGTTCAGCTTTTGCTTATTAAGTTGACATGTCACCAAAGACTGTAACAAAACTTTATTTTGTCCAAAAATAAAAAAAGGTTAAAAAGTAAATGACAGCCCACTTGCATTTTCTTCAATTTGGTTCATTTCTAGAGATTACCTGTATTTCAAATCCAATGGCAGTTCCATTCTATATTTATAGAAATAAATCATCGGCTAACTCTAACTCACTTTAAAAAGGCAAAATGTTAGAACACCCACACATTAAAACTCAGATTTCTATACAAATCATTATAATTTCGAAAGGCATTTTTGAGTGTCAAACACTACTTACAAAAATTGCACAGAGTGAAATACAGAATTCTGCGGGATGACAGAGAACACAAAAGGCGGTCAAAATCTGAGGGAGAATTTGGTATTTTTCACACAGAGGAAAAGAACAAAGAGAAATGAGATTGAGAAATAGAGATTAACTTGAAAAAGAATAGGTTATAGAAACATTTAAAATAGGCTAATTAAGAGTAGCCTTAAAGTGGGCGGCACCTGTGGCTCAAAGAAGTAGGGCACCGGCCTCATAGACTGGAGGTGGTGGGTTCAAACTCGGCCCTGGCCAAAAAGTGCAAAAAAAAAAAAAAAAGTGGTGCCTTAAAGTTACATTCTCATATGCTATATTTAAGGGAGAAACAAGCTCATTTTGAAAAGCAACTGTTGCTGAATTTTGACATATCATATGTATATTATTCACCAAGATAGTAATTGTGTCTACACATTTGAAATATTAAATATAAATTCGTACTCACTGTGCAATTTTATTCTTCCATGATTTTTATTTTTTGGTTTTGTTTTACAAAATCTCCTTATCAAACTTTGAACAACAAAGGCCTTTCAAGTTAAGAAATTTAACCTGTTCAAATATTGACCAGTAACAATGTTGTAAACCTAAAGACCCATTTATACTATTCCTAATATTTACTGTAGCAATTTTTTCATTTATATTCCTTGTGCCTTTTTTTTTTTTATTTTCTCCTGCCTCTATCTAAAGCTATAATTTTATCAATTTTTCTAGTACTAACTGGGTAATTTTAAAAATTATCATACTTATGTAAATTGATCTTACCTTTTAAATTTAAGTATTATGCAGCACAGAATTTAATGTAAAATGCAGTAAGTACAGAAATTTACCTTTCTAAATATCTTAGAACATTTGCACTAGAATAATAAATTCCATAAACTAAGTCACTTATAAATAGAAATTCTCTGTTCTAGAAGGTAGGAAGTTCAAGATCAAGGTGCCAGCACATTCTGTGTTTGGGGAGGGTTTGCACTCTGGTACACAGATGGTACCTTCTTAGTGTGCTCTAATATGAGGAAAGTGGTGAATAAGCTCCCTTGGGTCTATTTTATTATAAGACTGCTGATTCCATTCATACAGGCAGAGCCTCTCCCTCCAAATTACCTTCCAAAAGCCACCATGTTCTGAAAAAACCCTTCCTAACATCATAGTATTTTTTGTGAAACTTGGAAAATTAGAAAATTTAGGAGGAAAACTTGCCCATAATCTTAAGGACTCAGATCTGCTCTGTTTTTACTTACAGTTCAAATATTAAACACAAAATGTGCTTGTAAATATGTTTAAATCCATGGAATTGGAAATTGGATAAAGTCATCTTGGGAGTGGGTGGGTTTAAAAACAAACAAACAAACAACAACAACAAAAAAAAAATAGCCTAGAAGTCTAGACTAGAACCTGGAGCAATATTTGAAGGTTAAAGGAAGAAAAGAAAAGGGAAATACCAAAGAATGGTGAATGAGATAGAAGGAAAACTAAGAGTATGTTTCACTGGTTCCATTCAAGGCAATAAAAGACACTAGTTCAAGAATGAAGCATGATTAACCCTGCAAAATATGTCACATCATACTCAGTGAAAACCATCCAATGAATTTTCCTACAAATAAGTTAACAGTTATCTAAGTTGATAAGCAGTTTCAGAGGACTCCAAATAGGACTGTACATCCAAGGTCTGATGACTTCAGTTCATGAATCTGCCATTGTGGGCTTAACTGGTAATGCTGTGCAGACAACTCAGCGGGTTTCAGAATATTGGAATATTAGTGTCTCTCACTTGTGTTCCTGTTGCTGTGTAGCTGTGTCTTGCTGAGTAGTGTTCATTACTGTTGTGGCATATCTTTGTGTATTGTCACAACAATTTGAGCTTGAATTCGAGCAGTGAACAAAAGTTCTTAAATTTCTTGTTAAACACGGCAAGAGTAGAAGTGAAATCAGGAACATGTTAGTCCAAGTTTATGGGGATAATGTCGTGAAGGAAACTGCAGTGTACGAGTGGATTAAATGTTTTTCTGAGGAGAAACCATAGCTGATAAAAAGAGGTCAGGGCTGCCAGTAATAAGAACTGATGAAAACACTGCAAAAATTAGTCAAATTGTGCATCTAAATTGTCAGCTGTGAGAAGGACAGCAGATCAAGTAAATATCGAAAAACAGGAAAATCTTAACTGAAAATCTCAGCCCAGGACTCATGGCTCTTGCATCATAACAATACACCAGCTCACAGGTATATCGTGAGGGAGTTTTTAGCTAGTAAATAAATAGCTGAGTTGGAACACCACCCCCACTCACCTGATTTGGCACCCAGTGCATTTTTCTTTACCCAAACATAAAGGAAATATTGAAAGGAAGACATTTTGATGACATTCAGGACATCAAGAATAACAAAAACATCTTTGATAGCCACTCCAGAAAAGAGTTCCTAACTTGTTTTGAAGGGTAGACTGGCGCTGGCACATAGCTTCCCAAGGGGAATACTTTGAAGGTCATTCTAGTGATATTCAGCAATGAAGTATGTATACTTTTTCTAGTATAAGGTCGTGAACTAAACTGTCAGATCTAGTATATTAGTACATCTCATGAGAATCAACTGAAAAATTCTTGAATTTGATGAACTACTTAATTTGGTCATTTACACAACAAATACATAGCAGTCAATATCAACTATATAGCCATTCTTAGAAGCTATAAAAATACTATGTAATGGGAATTAAAAAAAAATTCCTCAAAATTCCACAAAAATGAAGGCATTAATAGGAAACGTGTGGAGATCTATCTACATAAAGAAGGCACTAAACTTTGTTAACAAATAAAAGCTAAAAGATATAAATAAATAAGATGTATCATATCTCGAACTAGAAAGAACTATCTTAAATTAAAAATATTAATTCATATCCATTCTATATTTGTTAGAGTTCCAAGCTCTGATTCTAGGCACTTGGAATGGATCAGAAAGCAAAGGATATAAAAGTCAGAGCCAGCAATACTACTTGATTTCAATAGAAAAAATCACTACTTCACCTTTAAACAAGCTGGATGTTGACTCTTATTAAAGGACCCTATTAATACTTATCTACTTTTCTTTTAAACCAGTGGTGCTCAACCAGTGGCTCGAGATCCACAGCAACTGTATTAAAGGATTGCAGCGTTAGGAAAGTTGAGAACCACTGTTTTAAACCAAGATTGAGGATTTTATCAAATATCATTTTTTTCTCCTTTGAACAACTAATGTTCTCTATGAGCATTATTTCCTAACATTAATCCACTACTGAATTAATTCTATTCCCCTGTAGAGGGCGCTTTTAATTACTGTTGAATTTACTATTTTAGCGTTTTATTTGGGATTTCTGCATTTACATTAAAATGTGTATTATTTAACACCTGAATAGCTCAATTAGTCTTATCAGTTAGCCACGCAAAGACAAAATGAGTTTTAAATCAACAAAATATATCTGATGTTAAATTTTTCAGTGAGGACAAATGTGAGGAAGATGGGAAGTGTAATCACACGCCAACATATTTGTCTCAAAAATCAATGCATTTAATATTTGACAGTTACATATCTCATCATTATTTCTTCACTGAAATTTAAAATTCCCAAAGTTCTGAATCAAATGTCTTGTCTTAGTTTTCCAACAGCTGTGATTGGTCTTCTTTGGGTCTATTCAGTAGAAATTGAACTATCTGAACTAGAATATCATCATTAAAACCTTTTACATCATTATCTTCAATTGTTTCATAGAGAGGCTTACTTTGTGTCCCCCAACATATATTTTTGCGAGGGTTATTTTGATCTGCTTGTGTAGTCAGTCCCAAAGTATTTAACTGGTAGCAGAAAAAGGAAAAGTATTTTCCATCTGTAATCACGCCCTGGGAGACAAAAGGTCGAGTAACATCTGCTTCGCTCCAGAATCCTATAGGAAGAAAGTTATACAGAAATTGACATGCAGAATATATTTTACCAAAACTAAACAAACAAAACACTCTTATCAGGGGTGTCCAACCTGAGGCCTGCAGGTCATATACAGATTATATGAGCCCTGTTTTCCATATCTCTGGTGTCAAATATTAAGAAAATTATGCACAGATCTCTTTTTTTCTTATCAGCTTTCATTAGTGTTTATGTAATTAGTGTGTGGCTCAAGACAAACTCTTCTTCCAATATGCAGCAGAGAAAAGAAAAAAAAAGATTGGACACCCTTAGTATGGTCTTACCAAATTCTAAATTTCAAAGTTTCCTTACCTTTCCCATTCTAACCCTATATTCCATTTCCACATCAAGAAGTCTTTCCTGCCCTCTAGTATCCCTAAACTTATGATTCACTTTTAACAGCTTTCGCCTTCAATAGCTTTCAACTTGAAGTTACTTTATCTAAGAGCAGTAAGCTCTATGCAAATCCCTGCTACATATGGGACTAACTATATCATGATTCAATGACTTCAAATATGTTCAACTTCTCCCCATAATAGCAGCATCTACCACTCAATAACCATTCTGGACATCTGCTTCTCCAGATCCACAAACAAAAAATACTTTCAGTAAACACTTTCTAAGGATTTTAACAATATCCTTACATAAATTCAATATCCTCCTATATATATTTCAAAACTGATTTTATGAGTTGCCATCATTTTGCATTGTATGTCATGTATCATGAGGTTCCGGGATGCCTTAGTACTTCAATCCATTTTCTGGTTGTTTTTTTTTTTCAAGCTGACTGACTTTTATACTTTTAAACCCACTGCCAACACCCAGCAGTACCTTTATTTTTCCACTTTTTTTTATTCTTCCTTAATGAATACTACTGCCAAGCATGGATGTAGTTCTACTACAAAAAGTACTTTATTTTCTAGGAATAAACAGTATCATTTAAACATCTTCAAGAAAGTCACCTCTCACTTTTTCTGATTCTGTCTACTATTCTCATTCTCTCCATTTCTATTATAGAAATGTAAGTCAATAATTCTCAGTATAAGGTTAAAATACGTATATAGAGTAAACGTAAAGTTCGCTTGCAATCTAAACTGGTTTAACATAGTAAATGTAAACTTTAATATAGTAAACTATATATAGGTGTATATAAAGGAAAAGGTATCCCTTGTAATATTATGTATGCCTTAATATTGCTCATAGATATTTACGTATGATTAATTTAGTTCAAACAGTATTACTTTGGGCTTTGGAATAAAACCAAACACCACACGTGGACTTTAATAAAAAGTTTTATCTATCATTCTCAATTAATCCCCCCTCCCTTTTTTCCTTAGCCTTCATGCCATTCCTTAAACCACTTTAAGCTTGTTTTAACCTCAGATCCTTAGTTGTCATTCCTTTTGCCTGGAAGCGTCTTCCCCCAGATTTGTGCATACATAGGCTGCTCCTCACTGTTCAGGTCTCAGGCCGAATGTTATTTTTTAGAGATCTCATCTGAATTACTTTATTTAAATGGATTCCTCCTCCTTATACATCATTTATACCCATGCGCCATAAAAAATCCTACCTCTTATTCTAGTATTTACTCTCTCTCTATAATGGAAGTTCTAGGAGAGCAGGATATGTTTCATTTAACACTTTGTCTCTAACATTTTAATTACCCAGTGTATAAAAATGAACTATTTAAAATGAACAATCTCCTAATCCAAATCCTGGATATGGCCTTTAAAGAAATTACACAGGACACCCATGACTTAATCTAAATATGTGATCCATAAAATCACTTTCTTCCTACTGTCAGAAAGCTGTTACCGCCTAAAACAAAGGGTTGACTTCATTATAGAGTTTTTGAAATACTTATACAAACCATTAGAAAAAGACACATTTACAGGAAGTGGTAAGAGTAAAAGATCAAATGTAACTTGCAAATTTCAATTCTAAAACTTTTTTTTTTTTTGCCATTTTTGGACAGGGCTGGGTTTGAACCCACCACCTCCAGTACATGGGGCCGGTGCCCTACTCCTTTGAGGCACAGGTGCCGGCCATCTAGAACATTTTTTTATATTATGTGTTTTAAAACAACTATATTTTGTGCCAATGCAAGTTTTCAAAATGTTAAGATTCAAACTACATATTAATCTAAATAAAACAATTTTCAAAATTAAATTCTTGAAATGTTACAGATACCTTCAAAAAGCAAAGCCATAAAATCAGTTTTACCTTGATACATAGCCTGTGCTCCAGTCCAAGCAAAAAGGCTTGCAATAGCATTAGCTCTAAAAACAACTTCTACCTGATCAGCACGGTTTCCTCTCAAAAGCCTTTCCCTTTTTAAAAAGTCAGGTAACAGATGAAACTGGGTATGACCATAACAGCATGGATCTGCTGTTTTTGAGCCTGAAGAACAAAACATAAACACTTCAGATAAAATGCACATCAAGAGTATCTGAAGCACCTATTTTAGTGTTTGTTTCAAACCCATCTTTCTCTCCATACATCATGTGCTCAGTACTCAAAATACATAATTGGGAATATTAGTTTACTTATTTTACTGATTATAATAAAAGTTAAATTTTGCATGAAAGTATAATTTCACCACCTAGTAGCCTTCATAAAGCCCACCATGATGATAAAGAATACATCTAAAGAACATTTTAAAAGTTTTAATAAAATCGTCTATTTAAATTTTTTCAAATCCCTTGCTCGTCACTGGGAACTTTATTAGGTTCCTTATCATATTCAAAGGATACAAAACAGATTTTAAAAACTTCATTTTTTTAATGTAATGATTATATACTTCATTCCTAATTTTTTAAAAAATGTTTTCAATATGTCAGGAAATGCTAACGTTCTTGAATTTAGTAGTAAAATCTTTTCAACAACAAAAAGTTCCCCACAGGTCATTGTGTAAGACCTTAGTGACTAAAAAGGGGCTGATAAAAGAGATCTGGAGGACCAGTGTAAAGCCTTCTTTAAATCTTCTTGAAGTTGGCCAGCAAATAATAGAGAAAGCAAAAAGAGGAAAATAATAAGCTACATGAGGGCAGACATTAGGCCTCGTTAATTTGTGAATTCCTGATGGTTACTACCATATGTGACACTAACAAATTTTTTATTGATACTTGTTTTTTCCTAAACTTTTTCACTTTTGAAAAAACACAAACCACTTTTTTATATAATAAATTGACAAAGCTTAATGTTGCAACTGTTTTTAAATGTAAATACTACTATTTCAATAGAAGTAAAATTTCAAATGGTGAGCTGAAAGAATACTCCCTAATTTTCATGCATGTTCCAGTAATTTGAGATTATAAATTATATTACGTGTCGGCTATCTGCAACTTAGTGCTCCAAATTTGCATAGGACACTCTGACCATATTTATGGTTTACGTCAAAAGAGAAACTTACCGATAAATATGCTGTTTTCATATTGCCGTTTGAATAACGGAAGTGTGTCTGGTTTACATTTCATAACAGGGATTTCTATAGGAATAGAATAATCCAATGGCACAAACTTAAAGAAAAAGAAAAGACATACTAAATGTGCAGACATTGGTATTTTACTCACACTCTTATTATATTTAAAAATCTTAAGATGAGGTGTTTTCATACAAAATGATTTAATAATATTAACATGTAATGATGGGCCAAATCCAGCCATACATCTGTTTTTACACATAAGGTTTTACTGAAACCAGAATATACACATTCATTTATATATTGTGTATGACATGACTGCTTTTAACACTGGATGAGCAGAACTGAATAGTTGCAATAAAACTTATAGCCTGCACAGCCTAAAATATTAACTTTTTTCAGACCTTTACAGAAAAAGCGTGGCAATGCCTGACACAAAAACAAGAGACAATATTGAAAATACTTGCTTTTCTTCAAAAGAGCTACAAATACACAAATGACCCAGCTTGTAACTGCAAAAATTCCTTGACTTATGATTAGCTAGTGTAGTCTACTCTAAATTATAATAAACTATTGTGTCAGCATTTTTAATTAAGAGAAAGAAAAGATCTGTCTGGCCCTACAAAATAATAGTTTAACTTGTTACTCTTAAAATAATTCTTGGATCTTTGTGGAATACACCATAAGCAGATTAAAAAATTAGACACAATTTTCAGATGAGATGTCTGCCAAGGAACCTTACAAGGCAAGAGACCCACTCAAAACATTTTATCCTAGTAAATCTACTACCTAATTTACCTATGACATTTCCTACATAAAATGTCAATAGATACATATGCGATAAATCCTTACCTCTGGCAGTTGCTTGGATATTCGAATCTGGTTGTGTGGTTTATCATTTATTTGATATCGCAAAGCATCCACTCGACCTTTTCTGTGACCACGAGGAATAATTTCTTCACCACGCAACCAGTAAAAGTTAACTGGGCGTTTATAATCTATCAAGAGATAGTCAAAATGTTCTCATCTGATCATATAGATAAATTTTGTTATGGTTAGAACACTAAAGAATACTAACTTAGCAATAGTAACGTAAGATTGATTGTAGCTAATTTAAAAATGTATAAAAAATTAGTCTAAGATAGCCTGGGTTATAACTTAAATAGAATACTCAAACATGTTTTATTTTCTTCTGCCATCATTACAATGAACATTGTAACCAAAGAGGTTCCTCAATTAAAGTAATAAAAACAACACTAACAGGAATACCACTCACAAGAAATAAAAATAGTTTAATAAGAGTAAGAGCTATTTTATGAACTACCATTTCAACCTTTACAACAACTCTAAAAGAGAAATATAAGGAACCTGGGTCTTGACAAAGCAATGTCTGCTAAGCTACCACTGAGTAAAGTCCCTGATGCTCCCCTAAAGACCACACTCCCTTTTCAAATGAAGATGGGAATTAACAGGGCTCACCTGTAGTCATAATAACATTAATTCAATAAATATTAAGATGTCAACTGGGTGGTAGATTAAAATGAACACACCAGAAAACACTGATTTTTAAAGTTGTCTATATGTTATCATTTGCCTTGTCTGTACTGTACGGTTAAACAGAAGATGCTGATTGTTTAGTGGGAACTCCCAACAGCTGGGTTTGAAACTTGACCATCATCCCCCATCTACTAGCGACAGGGCCTTAGAGTACATATAACGTTTCCGTGATTCAGCTTTTTTTTTTTCACTTACCAAACAATGCTACCTACTGTAAATGGTTATTGTGAGGATTAATTGGCACACAAAAATTTAGACGAGAGGCTGGCAATAATATAAATAAATGATAGGCATTTTAGTTAACATGTAATTTAATCTTCACAATTCTAAGAAGATGTATTACTGTAATTCTCATGTTGAAAAGGTGAAAAATTAAGCTAAGAGATTAATGAATTTACATACAGTTACTCAACTTGGAAGAGCCACTAGAAAACAAGGGTCTGTCCTACCTACTAAGTGCCCTTTCTCTTAACTACCACTGCTCTCCCATTTGGCTGCGCGCTCACAAAGTCGAGTCAAGGACTGGAATCCTGGAAGCTCAGGCCACCAGTCTAGACTCGAACAGCGCAACGCGGTCAGGAGAACCCAGTCTCCCGATTCCCAATGCAGTGACTGCTAACGAAGGGACTAGAAAAAATGAACAAAGCAGAAATAGTGAGAAAATCTGTGACAAACGACCCAGTACAATCCCCATGTTCCCCGTGAGAGGCCCAAGCTCACCAAGGGCGGCGGTGGCTAGAGCCGGATTGTGCGGGCTGAGCAAGTCCAGGAGGGTTGCCACCAGCTGGTCGACAAAGGGCGAAAGGATAGTTTCGTGCTTCTGGTGGCGGAACACGCGCTGCTTGCGCCGCAGATGGACGTGCTCCTGCAGGAGGCAATCACAGGCGGCGGCGCGCAGCGCGCTGAGGTCCAGCTCCGGCGCCGGCTCGGGCTCCGCGGGCGGTGGCGGAAGACCGGACACGAACACGGTCTTGGTGAAGCCCTGGTACCAGCGGTCGGCGTTCAGGCAGAAGGTCTGCGGGTGAACCACGTACTTTATGAACTGCTTCTTGGTGAGGATTCGCATCTTCTCGTCCGCCGACTCTGCCGCGTGCACAATCGCCTGCCAGCGCTGTATCCGCCGGAGCCGTGCAGCCTTGCTGTTGGCTCTCAGGGAGGCCACGATAGGCGGGTACTGCGCGACTGGGGTGGCGGCGACATCTAGGCCGGTCGTTTCTGGAACCGTGGCTGCGGCCTCAGCTGCAGTGTGTAAGGAAAGCCCAGGAGAACGGAGAACAAGTCGTGAGCACCTGGCCGTCGCCATTTTTGCCTTCGGTTCCGGGACCAGAGGTCAACTTTAGCAATTGTCCCGGCGCTTTGCTGTAGAGACCAATCAGAATGTGGAATCAGAGCCAGCCTTAGGGAAACCGCTTCTCATTGGGTGTGGGATACGTTGCGTCATTTACTTCTTAACCAATTACCTTGCTTTTCCAATCGCTGTCTGGAGTGTTGTAAGAAGAAAGGAAGAACTCGGGTGCTACAGGGTTTTCCCTGAGGAAAGATTTCTTCCTTGGGGAAGATAATGCCACCTAGGTTGCTTTTAAAACCAGACAACCTTCTTGCCAGCAACCATTAAGGAACATTCTGCAGGGAAACTGAAAGCCCTTGGTTAAAATTTTCTTAGATTATCAAATTTTCATTGATAGACTAATCTTACAGGATAAACAGTAAGACAGCTTCTGATTTTATTTGTGTATCCCACAGCACTGCTTTTTGTTTTTTGTTCTAGCCAAAGAGTATGAATGTCTTACCACAACAAATAAGTAAGCAAAGAGATGGTTATGTTAATCAGATAGATATGCAATTCCACTTTATATATCAAACCAGCACATCGTACCTCATAAATGCATTAATGTACACAGTTATGATTTAATAAAGAATTAAAGAAAAAAAGAAAATACAATCCTAGCAAGTTTTTTGATGTAAATGATGATTTTTAAAATTATGCAAGCGTCACTCATGTGACTCCACTACTAATCTTTGGGAAAATAAATCCATATATTTGTCTGTGTTAATATATAGACATTTTATTGATCTAATTTATTTTTAAAAGGAAAGAATTGGAATAACATTGATTAGGTTTTTTGTAATAACTTTTGAGGTTATTGAAAACCAAATCTCTTGTTACCAAAAAGGACTTATGTGTACTTTTAAATTAGAACTGATGATAAATTTTAACTATGAAATTGCAAGTTTATTAAACTGACCTTTAAAAATACTTCAATTCCATTCATGATATCTTGTGTGAGAAGTTTCTAGCAGAATCTCAAATATCCTTTCCACATTAGTAATAAAAGGAAGACATGGAAGACTTGAGATATTTAAACCTATGTTCAGTATTTAAAGGGAAAAAGTGGCTGAGCACAGTGGCATTCCTATAATCCTAGCACTTCGGGAGATCAAGGCGTGTGCCTATAATCTCAGCTAATTAGGAGGCTGAGGAACAAGGATCCCTTGAACCCAGCAGTTTGAGGTTGCATTGAACTATGATGATGCCACTGTACTCTAGGCCTTTGAAATAAGGAGACCTTATTTCAAAATAATAATAATAATAATGATATGCTCGATGTTATCTGAATTGAAGTGACACTTTCAATGTTTTTGTGTAAATAATAAATATGCTTTTAGAGAATGCATCATAGAAATCCTAGATCAATAGCTATAGAAATTCTCACACTATTCCTGCATAGATATTAGGATTAGAATCAGAACTAAAAACCATAGAAACCAGTTAACACTAAAAGATAAATCTGTCAGAAAGGGTCTTTATGCTTTTTTGATGAGTGAATCTAAATAATTCCAATTTCTTCAATATTTACTGATATCAACATTATGAATGAAGGATGGGGGCTGTGGGAAGGGAAGAGTATACGTAGTGAAGGATAAAGCAGACCAGAGGGGAGGAGAAGTAAGACCAGCAATGAACAAAATAGCATACTAATGAGAAAGGATAAAATCAGAACCCTGGAAAGCCTTTCTTTTTTAGTATAATCCAGAGATTTGTTGTTGTTGTTACTTACAGGGAAACATACATGTGGCCAAAGTTATGTAGTGTAGTAAGGGCCAATATTGGGGCTGGAACTTAGACTGCCCACCTCTTAGTCAGTTTTACTTAATGAATTTTATTGAATGCTTTTTATATATTAGGCAATGACTTAAGTACTTAGGATACTCAGTGAGCCAAATGGACAAAAACTGGTACAGGGAAATGGACAGCAAAATATCATAATAAATAAATTATCTGATGTCTTAGAAGGGGATAAGCGCTACAGGGGAAAAAAGAACAGAATAAGTGAAAATCGTCAGTATAGTCTGATAGGAGGTGTCCTTTGCAATTTCAAGTGCATGCTCAGAGCAATATTCAAGCAGTCTGAGGCAATCAGACATCTGTTGGCCAAAACAAATGAATAAATAAACTTTGACCTATTTTTTATACCTTTTTGGGAAAGTTGACTAAAAATGGATCACAGATGTAAATGCAACCATAAAATTATTTCTAAAAAACAAGAGAAAAATCTGTAAGATCTAGGACTAGGCAAAAAGTTCTTGGAATTGATAGTGAAAGTGTGATTCATAAGAGTAAAAACTGGTAAGTTGGACAGCAGCAAAATAAAACTTTTGCTCTGCAAATGGCTCTGTTAAGGGAAAGAAAAAGACAAGCAGAATAGGAGAAAATAATTGTAAATTGCATATCTTACAATTCACTAGTATATAAAGAATGTATAAAGAAATACTCTCAAAAACCAGTGGTAAATAAAACAATCCAATTTGAAAATGCACAAAAGACGCAAACATCAAATAGTATATGCAGATGGCAAATAAGCACGTGAAAAGATGTCCAATATCATTAGTCTTGAAGGAAATGTAAATTAACACCAACGTGAGATTTTACTCCTATGAGGATGGCTGAAATTAAAAAAACATATAGTGACAATGCCAGATACTGAAGAGGATTAAGAGAAATCCGATCACTCCATACATTGCTGGTGGCAATGTAAAATGACATAGGCACTTTGAAAAAGTTTGGCATTTTGTTAAAAAAAAGAAATCATCAAATGATTAGCTACTGCACTCTTCATGTATTTATCCCAAAGAAATGAAAAGTTACTTTCAAACAGAAACCTATGCATGATACAGTCTTATTAGCACCAAAAATTGGTAATGGGGGATGGTGAACAGATGTCTTTGAACAGGTAAATGGTTAAATGGTCTATAATATAACCATCAAACATTCTCATCAATGAAAAATAATTATTGGCATACATAATAATTATCCAGCATACCTGGATAAATCTCCAGAGAATTACAACAAAGCTAATCTCAAAAGGTATATACTATATGATTTTATTTATGTGAAATTCGTGAGGTGACCAAATTACAGAACTAGAGAACAGATTAATGGTTGACAGAGATCAGAGTCACAGGGAAGGAGAGGAGAGTAGACGTGGCTATAAGAGCAGCAGAAGGGATCCTCTGTGATGGAAATCTTGTCTACCTTGATGTTATCAATGTCAATATTCTGGCTGTGTTATTTTATTATAGTTTTATGAGATGTTGCCATCAGGAAACTGGGTAAAGAGTGGAAGAGATTTAGCTGTGTTGTTTGTTACAACAGTATGTGAATGAGTAGGGTGCCGGCCCCATATACTGAGGGTGGTGGGTTCAAACCCGGCCCAAGTCAAACTGCAACCAAAAAATAAATAAATAAATAAATAAATAAATACATAAATCATAAATAAAATCATTTAAAAAAATGACATTTGAACTAAAAACAAAGAAAAAGAAAGAAAATGAGGTGGAGCTCCTGGACTTAGTAAGAAGTTCTTGTTACATGCTTTGGGTTAAGCAGGTTTCAATGGTTCTGCATCTGTAGCCTTCATGATCCCAGTGATTCTTCATGTAGGGACATTCGTTGTGGTTTCTTGAATGGTTGTGACTGAGCATTTTATTAATATACTGAAATACACTTTATTTTATAAAGTTACTGTCCTTTTGCTTTCCATTTTATTACAGTGGGTTATCATATAGGGATATATTTTTTAATTCATGAGTATATGTAGGTTATCTGTAAATTTTAAGTGTTAAAACTATAAACTATTGTTATAAAAGGAGGCATTGGACCTCATAGGATTGTGAGTTTTTAATGCAGGTAGTTTACATTTATAGTTAGATAGTGGGAAAAATTTTAAAATGAATATTATCTTTCCATATGTACAGTATGTAACAACTTGTGTCCATTCATGGAAGTATGTTCTTTGTCTTTCATAAACTACTCTCTGCACTGACTTGAAAGTTCAATGCACTCACCTAAGATCCAGCCTGTCTCTGCCACTTTTATTTTTCTTGTTTGATAGACTGAATTAATAATACCCACTTTGCAAGTTTGATGTGAGGATTTAATGAAAGGGCATATAGGGGAAATAGTGCCCTCATTCCCCATGCTCAAATTTTTACTTAAGCTTGCTTTCTTCATACCTTGACCTTTAGCATAAGCTTGTTTTCTGCCTACAGAGACCTGGAGAGTTGTGAGAATGGTATGTGAGTTATATACATGCAGGAAGCCAGAAAACTGGTCTCCAAGAAAGAATGAGTTTGTGATGTATGACAATCCCAAGCCTAAAGGTCATGGTAAAGATTCTCTAGACTCCAAAGGTCACTTGATGACAGAGGCAAGGACTTGCATAAGATCTGTGGTTGAAAGAACAAGTTGGTGACATATTATCTGCTGTTTTCCACATCCCTCCTTTCCTGCTGTTTGATGCGCTCCTTTTACCATTGTTTGATACGTAATTTTCAAAATTATTAATTTTATGATAATAAATACAGACCTGAGGTTGGCTCAGTAGGACTCCATTAGAGCTCCTCAGTCCTCTATGCACACAATCTGTGTGAGTCTCTTCATTCCTTGAGTTGACCTCCTTCAAGGGAAGATATAAAATGATGCAAAATAACATTTATCAAACACCAATTACTTTACGCCTGTTGTTTTTATGCTCTCAGTAACATACTTTGAATCAATGTGTATGGCTCTGATTTTAGAGATAAACAAAGTGAAGTCCTGAGAGGTTGAGGGACTGGATAAAATTCGTAGGTACCACACTGGTATTAAGCCACATCTTTGACCATGAAACCATGCTCTTTACACCAGTGATTTTATAACCTAGAACCATGGATCGAAAAGGGATCCAGAAACTCTTGAAGGATGGTGAGTCAACATCCTAAGATTTTACACACAATTCAATAATAACAGGAAGTTGGGATAAAATGAAATTCACCCATATCTACTTAGTGTAAAAGAAAATATTTCAGAATTTCTTTTGTATTATTTTGACTAATGATTTTTCCTTTCCCAGAAATAAGCAACATGATGGGAACTAAAAATATTGTCTAACCTCTATAAGTTCACCACCCAAGGTCCTGTAACAAACTGGTCAACCTAGAGAGGTGTCAGTGTAAGGAACGAGGCCTACTGTACTGATACAGGTGGTTTGCATGTAGTCAATGAAAATCAAGTCAACTTAAGGAGGTTTTTCATATAGGGAGGTGGTCAACTATGGAGGTTTTACTGTATTTCTTTTGGCCTCAAAAATCTTATCAGAGATTCAGAGGTAATAGCACAGCATAGCAATGGTCAGATAGGGTTATTAGAATGCTAATTTCTAGAACAGATCACAGTGGGATCCTAATAGTTACTGACATTATAGCAGAGGAAACCCTAAATCAACTGAAAAATGACATTGACTGTGTGGATAAACAAAGAAAGTTGACTGTCATGCCAGTAAATGATTGTTATCTATTTTCAACTCCAGGAAATAAGAGCATTTTAACTTTGATAATTAAAATAGAGTCCTCCACTGTGAGTGAACAATCCTGAGGCATTAGGGTCCTATGTACCTATATAACTACAACAAAATACGGTCATGGTAAAAAGTAAATCATTAAATGAAAAACAGAAAATTGAATCAATTTCTACACTTCATATCAATAGCATAATAATCTGTAAAATTTCCCAATGTCTACTGGGAAAATAAAACTCACGAAATTCACTAATTCATATAATTTCAAAGCAACATTTTGAACAAGGTGCACTGCCAAAGTTTACGGGAATAATGTGGAGTGCTTTTCTTACTAACTGATATTTTGAATCATGATTGTAACACAGTACTGACTGAACTTTCATGTCTTACTGGTTCTTTTCTTTGTTTTGAAGACAGAGTGTCACTCAGTTACCCATGGCATCCGCCTAGTTCAGAGCAACCTCAGACTTCTGCCATCCTCCTGCCTCAGCTCCCAAGCAGCTGGTTAAAGGTGCTGCCACAACTTCAGGTTAATTTTTTTTTAAGTAAATCATAATTATGTACATTAATGCAATCATGGAGTACAATGTGCTGGTTTCATATACAGTTTGAAATATTTTCATCGAACTGGTTAACATAGCCTTCATGGCATTTTCTTAGTTATTGTGTTCAGACATTTATATTCTGCATTTAGTAAGTTCACCTGTACCCTTCTAAGATGCACCGTAGAGGTGATCCCACCAATTACTCTCCCTCCTCCTATCTTCCCTCCTCCCCTCCCTTGACCTTTTCCCCATATTCTTGTGCTATAATTGGGTTTTAGCCTTCATATGAAAGCAATAAATTAGCTTCATAGTAGGGCTTGAGTACATCGGATACTTTTTCTTCCATTCTTGAGATACATTGCTAAGGAGAATGTGTTCCATCTCCATCCATGTAAACGATGAAAGAGGTAAAGTTTCCATCTTTCTTTAAGGCTGCATAATATTCCATGGTGTACATGTACCACAATTTATTAATCCATTCATGGGTCAGTGGGCACTTGGGCTTCTTCCATGACTTAGCAATTATGAATTGGGCTGCAATGAACATTCTGGTACAAAATATCTTTGTTATCAAGTTATTTTTGGTCTTCTGGATATATTCAATAGATGTCTTAAGGGCACTTTCAAGTTCACCACAAAACCAAGCAGGAAGTAAAGTTTCTGAATATCCACCCCTTGCCTCCGCCAAGAGTCCCTCCCAGCCCTTCATCATCCTGCACCCTAATGGCACTCAATGAACCTACATTGACACGTCATTATCACCCAAAGCCGGTAGTGAGCACTGGGTCTCACTCCTGGTGTTGCACATTCTGTGGCTTTGGACAAATGTATAAATGTATCCATCATCATAGTATCAAACAGAATAGTTTCACTGCCCTAAAAATCCTCTGTTTTCAGCTACTCATTCCTCCCTTCTTTCTAACCCCTGGCAACCGCTAATATTTTTCTTGTTTCTAAGAACTGATGTTTTAGATCTGATGAAAATGGTGTTTTTGCTGTGCTGTCTCTGCTTCTCTTCCCTGAGTTTCCTTCTGCAAAGCAATTATATCAGGCAAGACAGGCGAGGCAACACAGAACTATCACCACTTTTTTTTTTTTTTTTGAGACAGTCTTACTTTGTCACCCAGTGTAGAGTACCTTGGCATCATAGCTTACAGCAACCTCAAACCTTTGGGTGCAAGCCATTCTCTTGTCTCAGCCTCCCAAGTAGCTTGGACTAATAGGTGCTCACCAGTTATTTTTAGAGATGGGGGGGGGTCTTGCTCTTGCTCAGGCTGGTCTCGAACTCTTGAGCTCAAGCAATCCACTTGCCTTGGCCTCTCAAGAGTGCTAGGATTACAGGTGTGAGCCACTGTATCCAGCCCAGAACTACCACTACTTTATTTTTTATAATGACCATGACCAGACTAATTTGAAGTACTAATAGAGTATATATTATATTACTAGACAAAATATGCACAGTCACTACCAGTTGTTATTTGTAATCCACGACCATCTTCTTATGAGTGGATCCTTTGTCATTTCTATGAATCCCTCCCAAACATCTGCCCTTTTCCTTTCTTAGAACAAACTAGCTAAGCTAACTGTCACTCCACTTCTCTTTACTTCATCTATTTCTGTTTTTTTCCTTCTAATGCCACTAATGGTGGAAAGAAGAGCTCCATAGTCAGGGCAGTTAGAAGGGATACATACACAAATCATTGATGCTTACGCCCTTTACTGCATTTGGTTAAAGCATTTTTTGCACACTAGAGGATCACAGTTTAGCAACAATAGCTAAGATAGGTTCTAGAAGAGATATACAATGTGCCCAAAGACAGGGAGAGTAAGAAGATGAAATAGAAGAGAATTCTGAGGAAGACTAATATTTAGAGGGAAAGCAGAAAAGAGGCCCTCAAATAAGATTTTTATCTATTACAAATGAAAAAAGGAAAACTTACCCCATCATTTTACTTTGAGGTCATGGGATATCTCTAGAAATTCCTAACTAAAAGTGGGTGTAATTTATCAGTAAAGGTATTAATAATAATTTCCACTGTTTAGGTACAGTGGCTCACATCTGTAATCCTAGCACTCTGGGAGGCCAAGGCAGGTGGATTGCATGAGCTCAGGAGTTCAAGACCAGCCTGAATAGGAGCAAGACCCTGTCTCTACTAAAAATAGAAAAACTAACTGGGCATAGTGGCTCACACCTGTAGTCCCATCTACTTGAGGCAAGAGGATTGCTTAAGCCCAACTGTTTGAGGTTGCTAAGAGCTATGATGCCAAGGTACTCAACCCAGGGCGACAGAGTGAGACTCTGTCTTAAAAAATAATAATAATAGTTTCCCCTTAAGGGCCTTTCTATTTACTAAGCAATTTGTTATGCATTTTATATTATTATCTACAATTTCATAGTAGGCGCATAAAGGGGAGTAAAATTCCAATTTTATAGTTGGGGAAATAGCATCAGAATGATCACATTTAAAAAAAAAAAAAGCACAGCAGGCGACACCTATGGCTCAGTGAGTAGGGCACTGGCCCCATATACCAAGGGTGGCGGGTTCAAACCCAGCCCTGGCCAAATTGCAACAAAAAAATAGCTGGGCATTGTGGCGGGTGCCTGTGGTCTTAGCTACTTGAGAGGCTGAGGCAAGAGAATCGCTTAAGCCCAAGAGCTGGAGGTTGCTGTGAGCTGTGACGCTACAGCACTCTACTGAGGGCGACAAAGTAAGATTCCGTCTATAAAAACTAACTAACTAAATAAATAAATAAAAGCACAGGAGGGAAGCAAAGCTGGCTCTGTAAAGTACACTTTTAAACTTTTTTATTTTTATCTTTGTTATGCACGTGTAATGTAGAGCTTTCAACTAGCCCTACAAGATGTATTACAAAAAATAAAATTCCCTACCCTTTCCCTCTCATCCATTTCCTCCTCGACAGACATTGTCATTTACAACTCATAGGTCTAAATAGCATGTTTATATTGCTACTTCAAGATGTTTCAGTTTCAGAAAGAACTAGGAATTTTCTACAAGGGAAGATGGGTTTTGGGCTTCTTTCCTTCTTCACATCTATCTTACGAGCACTTCCTCATTCCCCTATCTTTTCAATATAATTAGATTAAAGCAATGAGCTTTGTTTGCATTATTTTGGCAATAAAGGCTGTTCAGAGTCGAGCTGTATAGTAAACCATGATTCTTTTTCCTTCACTGTATTTTATTTTCCTTAGAGCAAATATATTTTTGTTTTCTGTTTTGCTTATACATTCATGCACATTTCCAACTACAAACTCCCTGACATTTATTATCATCTATTGAGATAGTCAGGTACTTTGGGTATTTTATCAGTTTCTTCTTCTTAGGGAAATCTTCTCCATGAGATTTCTGTTCTGTTTCAACCTGGATGGGTTGTCTTCTCTGCTTCTTCACAGTTGTCATCCTAGGCTCTCCCTTCCCCATTTTAGCAGGGCGTGGGGGGAAAGGGGAGGGTGTTTTATTTTTGCCTATCTCTTATATGGGATCTCCTATTTCTTAGCTTCTGTGCCTTCATTTTTTCTTGTTTATTCCTCATTTTGGTGGCACAGTTTCTAGTAGTTTTCTGAGAAAGGGCATCTGGGAGACAGTTTCTCTTTATTTCTGAAAATATCTTTATTTTGGCCTCACATTTGATTGATAGTTGGAATTCTAAGTTGGAAATAATTTTCCAGATAATTTTTTAAGGCATTTCCACGCTGTCTTCTAAGCTTCCTATGTTGGCGTTGAAAAGACTAAAGCAATTTTTTTTTTTTTTTTAAGACAGAGTCTCCCTCCAGGGCCCTGACTAGCTTCATATCTAACAGCAACCTCAAGTTCTTGGGCTCAAACAATCCTCTTGCCTTAATTTTTCTGTTTTTAGACACAGGTTCTTGCTTTTGCTCAGGCTGGTCTCAAACTCCTGAGCCAAGTGAGCCACCCCCCTTGGCCTCTCAGAGTCTAGGATTACAGGTGTGATCCACTGGCCTGGCTGTCTTTTTCTTCTAAAAGCATTTTTAGAAAAATTTCCTTTGTCATAGCATCTTGTTCCTTGTGTTATGGTTGCGTGTTTTGGTTACCTCTATGTCCCTGGCACTTAAAACAGTGCCTACCTCAAAATAATTCTCAGTATGCCAGAGAAGGAGCACTTATAGAAAGTTAAAAAATAAAAAATGAACAGTTGTCAATAAATGTTTGTGGAAATAAATGAATGTTCTATCTTAATGCTCATGCAGACAAGTCTTCTTCCTGCATTCATACTTGTCCATAATATATCTAATTGGTGACTCGATAACATTTTCCTTTACTCTTTTCGTATGTAGCTATCCTTACCTCCTTACTTAGGGTGTAACTGCTTGAGACCCACCATTGGTTGTATATCTTTTTCTAGCACCTGATTTAGGGCCCGGTACCAATGTGGGTTTTTAAACAACTGTGGCCTGATTGATTAGAGGCCACTGATGATCTCAGGTGTTTACTAAAAGATGTTAATTTGATTCCTTTTTGGCCAATAACTTGGACAAAGCAAACTCAGATGCCTTTAGTAGCCGGCAGATCAGAGAGCCAGTCAATATTTAATTATCAGACACATAGGAAAAAAGCATATCATGCTTCTTCTTTCTAGAAACATATGGCCTTCTCAGGATTCTTTTTTTCCCACATAACATAGAGTTAAAAGTACTAGGAATCAATTTTTACTATAGCAAAAACAATGGGACAACACCATGAAAATGGCAGCTGACACTCAGTGTTACTGTTTGGGATGCAGTGGGCAGTTGGGGGATTTGTGGTGAGCTGGGAATGAACTGCCAGTCCAAGGAGGCAGCCCTAATTTATGTCAGCTGATTTTGGTCAGGCATTAATTTAGGCCCTATATTGTGACCTTTTATGATTTTTGTAAAATAGAAACTTTAAATCCATAATTTTATATGAAATCTCCTATTTTTATACAAGTCCATTTTTTTTCAAAGTACTTTATAACCAAACAAATCATGGCTATTGGCCATAGTCCACAGGTCACTGGTATTGGGAGCTCTGCAAGAGAATTATTTTAGCTGTTGTTTTTGTAATTTTGTTTAATTAAAAAAGAAAAACAAAAGATGAATTATGATCTGATAGTTAGGTGATGAAAAAATTAACAACAGGAATGATCAGAAATCCAAGATTAACCGAATAATGGCTCAGTACCTGTGGCTAAAGTGGCTAAGGCGCAGCCACATACACTAGAGCTGGAGGGTTCCAATCCAGCCTGGGCCCACCAAACAACAATGACAAGTACTACCAAAAAATAGCTGGGCATTGTGGCAGGCACCTATAGTCCCAGCTACTTGGGAGGCAGAGGAAGGAGAATCGTTCAAGCCCAGGAGTTGGAGGTTGCTGTGAGCCATGATGTCACAGCACTCTACCCAGGGAGACAGCTTGAGGCTCTGTCTCAAAAAAAAAAGATTAACCTAATACTGTATTTTAATTTCATTTACAAACAATAAATCTTTTCTGGCAGCGCCTGTGGCTCAGTGGGTAGGGCACTGGCCCCATATACTGAGGGTGGCGGGTTCAAACGCAGCCCTGGCCAAACTGCAACAAAAAAATAGCCAGGCATTGTGGCGGGTGCCTGTAGTCCCAGCTACTCGGGAGGCTGAGGCAAGAGAATCGCCTAAGCCCAAGAGCTGGAGGTTGCTGTGAACTGTAATGTCAAGGTACTCTACCAAGGGCGACAAAGTGAGATTCTGTCTCTAAAAAAATAAATAAATAAAAACAATAAATCTTATTGGGAAAAAATGGAAAAGAAAAGCTAATTAGTAATATCATATTTTTCCCAGAGTACTAGGAATATAGGCATGAGCCAAAGCCCCTGGCCCTAAAAGGTCACCCTTGAAAAGAAAAATAACAATATAGCAAATGTAAATATTTTTAGTATTAATCCATTTTATTACTATTAAAATAGTTTTTCTTTTGTATTTAGAAATGGAAAAATTTTATATTATTGGTTAAATGTGTGTATTTGACAGTCTTGATATTACAAGACTGTAACAGTATTTTTCTTTCTAAGTTATAGAAGATGTTTGGAAACAACAAACATTGTTACGTATCTTTCAATTGATTGACCTTCCATTCTTGGAAAATATTTTGGAGCCTCAAGTTAAAACACAAAGTCTTCAATTAAGTAAAGAAGAAGATCTTGTTATCGCTAACACTTGCCTAGACAGAGAGGTTATTCCAAGGTTATGTCTACCTGAGTAAGTGAGCACTTTTATTGTCAAACAATTTATAATTAAAAGGTCTTTTAAATATTTGTCCTTGGTATTTTAAAATGTGAGAACATATTCATATTATAAGCTGATGTGTCTATGGAAAAATGAATCACTGTGACTGTTTATTTAAGAAAGCCATTGGTTATGATCTATGAGATAATAGAGCAATGGAGTGGTTTCATTCACTTGAATTCATTTATATGTCAGTCATCTCCCTGCAACCATCCAAAGTTGTATCATTTTCTTTGTGTGACCCAAAAATAATGTAACCATCACAATTCTGTAAGTTTATTTATACTTTCCTTAATAAGAATCCACTATCTGGAAGAGGAAACATACATGAAAGAAAAAAATTAAAGTCCAATGAGATAACCCGTATCATAAAATCAGCCTCATTTGTGAATTAAGTCAGAGAACCCTATAACTTGAATGAGGCTCTTTTCCCATTTGCTCTCAACTTCAAGATAGTGTCACTCCTGAATAAACCAGCTGCTAGGAAGTGGAGGTCTGAGACCTGCAGTGCTGTTGGGATCCCAGCAGAGAGAACTGATATAACACTATCTCCCCCGTGGGACAAACAAGAGAAAAGAACATTGACTCCCAGGCTAAGGACCAGAAGCTTTAGATCCTGGGAAGAGTTTAGCAGTCACAGACCCGTGGACCCCCTTAGTCAACTGTGGTCCTGTTTGCACATGGCAAAGTTTTCTTATTCATAGTAGGCAAAAAAAAAAAAAAAGCCTAAAGGGCTGACTCTTTACTGCCCTTGACTCAAAGATAGCACAGAGACACCAAAAAAGAAACAGGGTGTCTTCAAATATTTCTGCAGGAAACTGGCAGTGGCCAGTCTGCCTTTATAAGCTTCTAGGCAGAATGGGCAGGTTATCTGTAAGAGAAGAGCAATCAAACTGCTATTAGTGTTTTCATGCACAGCACTGCACTGAGAAGACAGTGAACTGCGTGTGCGAGGCAAGGTCCCCCATTCATGGGGGAGACGGAAGAGAAGGAAGGAAAGCAGGCAGGGAGGCAAGATATCTGATCTTTGAGGGTCACCAAAAATTCATACTCAGGAGCCCTAGCTAAAGAAAATACTTGAGGAAAGACTTGAGTCAGACTACAAAGAAATAACTGAACCTCCAGATGGGGAGAGATGAAGGGAGTGAACATTGGTAGGTGACACACTGCGGCCATTGCCTCCCACCAACCCACTCTGTGCATCAGGCACACACGCTACGTGCGAGGGAATGTGTAAAATAAAAGTTCAGTCAAAAAGAAAGGAAATTATAATAAATACTAACCTATCTCAGTAAGATCTGGGGGGGCTGGAAGGCAGCAGATGTGAGAAAAGGAAATTAAAGGCCTTCCAAAGAAGTCAGTGGAGGGAGGGGAGTGACAAGACCCTAAATTTCTTATCTCGTAGCAGGTGGAAAGATAAGCAGGGAAACAACATGTGGTGGTTACGCAAATAGGGCATCTGTCTGTCTTGGGGAAATATATAGTATTTGATACCGTACTTGCAAATAATAACAGAACCATTGGCATCTTATTATTAGAGCAGCGAGAGGAAGGGAATCCCTGATGGAATGAAATGCCTCTGAAAGAAATTAACAAAATTAGAAATATATAATTAGGTGAACACAGATGAACTCCTCTGAAGGAAATCTAATAAAATTAGAAATATATAATTAGGTGGCTAAAAACTATATCAGTCCTTTGAAAATAAAGGTACATAAAGGTCTGGTGCTATTTGGCAAGGACAAGAACTATTCCCTCTCATTCACTCCTGCCTTCGTCCAGCAAAATGTATCAAAATACCTTCTTTAGATTTCACCAAAGATAAACTAGATTTAGTTATGTTTTATCAAATAGTGCGTTAGTTAAAGATAAATGTTAACATTGTTTTGTTTTGCATTTTCCCTCCAGGATTGATGACTGGCTTAATGCAGCCGTTGAGTGCTTAGAGTATTTCCCTGACCAATTATTAGTTACAGTTACTCAGCAGTTAGTGCAAAACAGAAGTGAAGAGACAAGATCTGACATTCAGAAGAAGATACTCTTTAATGTCATAGTAAAATACTATAATCAAGAGAGAAATTGCCTATTAACTGATGAGTATTCGGATATTCACTCAGCAGTTATTGAACTTTTAGGTAAGAGGATGTGTATACTTTGTTTTTATAATGGAACATTTTAAAATACACAAGTTAAAGTAGAAAATTTTATGTATCATGAGTATTTTGTTGGTGTTGTTGTCTTTGTTGTTAAGATGAGGTCTCGCTCTGTCACCCTGGCTAGGGTGCAGTGGCACAATTAATAGCTCACTGCAGGCTGAGCACCTGTGGCTCAACGGGCTAAGGCGCCAGCCATGTACACCCAAGCTGGCGGGTTCGAATCCAGCCCGGGCCGCCAAACAACAATGACGGCTGCAACAAAAAAAAAAAAAAAAAAAATGGCCAGGCATTGTGGTGGGTGCCTGTAGTCCCAGCTACTTGGGAGGCAGAGGCAGGAGACTTGCTTGAGCCCAGGAATTGGAGGTTGCTGTGAGCTGTGATGCCACAGTACTCTATCCAGGGTGACAGCTTGAGGCTCTGTCTCAAAAAAAAAAAAAAAGCTCACTGCAGCCTTGAAATATTTGGCTCAGGCCTTTTTCCTGCCTCAGCCTACAGAGGAGCTGGAACTACAGACTATACCACCACACCCAGCTAACTTTTTTCATTATTCTAGAGACAGCATCTTGTTATGTTACCTCGACTATGAGTATTTTAATATCTTTCTTAAATAATGGCAAAGTCTTTTTTCACTTGACTACTAATGTTTATCATGAAAATTATACTATCAAATGTAACTAATGTAGTATAGGACATAAACCACAGGGACATTCTAAGAAACATATTGATACAGTACAAAGATTAGAGAAAAGAGGTGCCTGGAAAGATTGAAGTATTAACTTAGTAACAAAGAAATTGATTTATATGCAGTGGCTCACACCTTTAATCCTAGCATTCTGGAAGCCCAAGGCAAAAGAATCACTTGAAGTCAGGAGTTTGAGACTAGCCTGAGCAAAGCAAGACCCCATCTCTACTAAAAAAAAAATATTAGCTGGGCGTGGTGGCAAGCACCTACAGTACCAGCTACTTAGGAGGCTGAAGCAGGAGGATCATGTGAGCCCAGGATTTTGTAGCTGCAGTAAGCTATGATTGCATCACTGCACCCCAGCCTAGGGGACAAAGCAAGACACCATCTCTTTAAAGAAAAATACTATTTGATGATACTGGATACAATTACACAGCATATAGATAATGTGTTTGCAAGATTTTATAATAAAATATTTTTAAGTGTAAATGAACTTGCAAACCAAATGCATTATATGTAGCATTTTAATTGACTACTAAGTAAATACTGTGCTCTCCTTTTTCTATCTCATGTTTTGTCATCTTTGTAACCTATATAACAGAAAATGAGAGAACAACAGAAGCACTTGAGGCTATACAGCTATACCTAAGATTGCTGTTACCCAATGTTAGAGAAGAATTACGACGGCTACTTACTTTTATGGCTGTTGCTTCACAGCCTGATGCCTACAAGTTGCAAAAACAGGTGAAAAAGTTTGCAGTGACAGTTTTATTTTAATACAATTGTTTGTTATTTTTTCTTCTATAAACCATTTAAGCTAATATTAATCTTTCTGTGTACAGTATGATAACAAAACAGTGGTCATGAAAACTCTTGCCAAAGCATTTTTGCAAACAAAATTGTTATTAAAAGTACAAGCAGAACAACTGGCCTGGTTTCTACTGGAGCATCACTCTGAACTCTTCAAGGTACCTCTGGCAGTTGGCCTGGGCACATTCACCACAAGCTATTTGGGTCAAAAAGGGGGAAACAATTTACTTAATGAATAATTTACTAAGTACCTAGAATGTGCGGAGTTTGAAGGAATGCTATCTCCTCATAGAAAAAAAGAAAAGAGCAGGCTAAAGAGATTCCTGGATGCTAAGGTGGGGCTGGGCAGAAGCTTACAGTGTAAAGTAGGGTGGCCAAGGTTGGCCCCATTGGGAAAGTGAGATCTGGGCAAAACTGGAAGGGGAGAAAGAGTCAAGTGGTTGTGGGGTCAAGGGTAGTGGTTTTGAGCAGAGGGAGATTGGTTCCCAAAAGACAGGCAAGTGAAGAGGGAGATGCATGCCTGAGCACGAGGAATAGCAGAGAAGTGGTACCTAGAGGGGAGGGTGGAATGAGATGAGATCAGAGGCTGGCGTGGCACCTAAGTCACGGTAAGGCTCCCTAGGCCACTGGAGGTTGCTTCTCCTTGGAATACTGCTAAAATGGCTCCCAGATTCCAATTAGAAACTTAGGACGGTAACTCTCCCCTCCTCCTCCCTCCACACTGTCCCTCTTCACTTTCTTCTTTCTCACCCTGCCTCCACCCCTGGGCAAGTGAGTTTGCTTCTTTCCTACGTATGGTACAGAAGTTAGAATGGATTTTTTTGTTTTTCATTTTTATTATCTCTCTAATGTCAGAACTAACAGTGCCGTAAAGAAACATACTGGCTCGGCTCCTGAAGCATAGTGGTTACAGCACCAGCCACATACATCGTAGCTGGCGGGTTTGAACCCAGCCTAGGCCAACTAAACAACAATGTCAACCACAACAAAAAATAGCCAGGCGTTGTGTCAGGCACCTGTAGGCCCAGCTACTTGGGAGGCTGAAGCAAGAGAATGGCTTGAGCCTAAGGGTTTGAGGTTGCTGTGAGCTGTGATGCCACAGTACTCTACCGAGGGTGGCATAGTGAGACTCTGTCTCAAATAAATAAATAAGGAAGGGAGGGAGGGAGGGAGAGAGAGAGAGAGAGAGAGAGAAAGAGAAAAGGAAGGAAGGAAGGAAGGGGAGGGGAGGGAGGGAGGGAGGGAAGGAAGGAAGGAAAGAAAGAAACTGAGGCCAGGTGCAGTGGCTCATGCCTGTAATTCCAGCACTTGGAAGGCCAAGGTGGGATTGAACTCACAGGTTCGAGACCATTCTGAGCCAGAGTGAGACCTCATCTCCAAAAATTGCTGGGCGCCTGTAGTCCCAGCTACTTGGGAGGCTGAGGCAAGAGAATCGCTTGAACCTAAGAGTTTGAGGTTGCTGTGAGCTGTGATGCCACGGCATTCTATCGAGGGTAGCACAGTGAGATTCTGTCTCAAATAAATAAATAAGAAAGAAACATACTGAGGCCAGGTGCAATGGCTTAGGCCTGTAATCCCAGCAATTGGGAGGCCAAAAGGTGGGAGGATTACCCGATCTCCACAGGTTCAAGACCAGGCTGAGCCAAAGCAAGACCTCATCTCCATCGCCATAGCACTCTACCTGGGGTGACAGCTTGAGACTCTGTCTCAAAAAAACAAGAGCTTGTCCGGTTTATAATTTGGAGGCATCCAACCACCCACTCTTTTCCCTGCATCTGCACTCCTCCTTTCCTATTCATTGGTCAAAAATACTGAGGTTTTTTTTCCTGTATTAAAATCCTGGCTAGAAAAAATTCACATTAAATATTTAAAATACTTGCTTTTATGTAGACACCAGTTACTTTATTGGACCTGGTTAGTAAGAAACTTAAGAAGCTTCTCTGTGGAGAAGATCCGGATGCCATATCAGGTATGGATTCCAACTTGTTCCTTTTCTGTCATTAAGGGATTGCTGTGACCAAGGGGCTTGGGAAGCACTAAAGATGGTTACAGTGAGGTTCTTTCTCAGTATCTCCAGGGCAAGTCTCCACTAGTTCTTTCTGGAAGACCTTTGTTTGATTACTTTCTACTACAGGTGGAAACGTGGTCTCTCACTGCTGCTCCTGATTCTCAGCGCTCCTTCCCTTCTTACCCACTTGCCTGCTCCTTCCCTCCTGCCCTCCCTCTTGTCTATTTCTCTGACTCTCTCGGATTCTTTTTCTGGTTTTTTGTTTGTTTATTTGTTTGTTTTTTGAGACAGTCTTACTATGTCGCCCTTGGTAGAGTGCTGTGGTGTCACAGCTCACAGCAACCTCAAACTCTTGGGCTCAAGCGATTCTCTTTCCTCATCCTCCCAAGTAGCTGGGACTACAGGCGCCTGTCACAATGCCTGGCTATTTTTTGTTGTCATTGTTGTTTAGCAGGCCCTGGCCAGCCCCAGTGTACGTGGCTGCTGCCGTAACCACTGAGCTACAGGCGCCGAGCCTCTTTCTCTGGTTTTTCATTCTCTCTGCCTTGCCACCTTCTTTCCTAGGGGAAGGATCAAATTTTATAAAGAGCCTGACTCCCTAGTTGAATACGTGCAGAACTCAGGATGAGAAAGAACAAATGCTAGAAGGGAGGCTGATGGACAAAAAAAAAGTGGCACATCCAGGTTTTATGTTCTGAGATTAAATGAAGTTGGCAGACCTGAGGGCAGTGCAGCATAGTGGTAAAGACCCCAAACCCTGGGAGTGGACAACCTCCGCTTCAGGTCCTGTCTGAAGCCATGTGGTACAAGCTTGTATTTCTTTCTTGTAAGGCATGGCTGATAGTAAGAGCTATGCATCTACATCTTAGGATACTAAAGACTTAATGAGAAAAAGTACCAAAAGCTTGACACATGGTAAGCACGCATTATAAGCTATTATTATTTCAAGGATATAAATTCTAAATAAAGAGTTGGTCATAGGAGTCAGAGGCAGTATAATTCAAGGGTGTTACCCTCAGTGTGTTTAGGTGAAGGACATTGTAGTGAAGGCCAAGGTAGGCAGAACCAGATGTTCATGACCTTCAGGATTTCAAAAGTTACTCTCACTGAGAATTGCTTTGGTGTAGTAAGAAGGGAAAGGGGTCTTCATTTGTACATCAGCACAGGGGGAAGTTCTGTGGACTGCACATGGGGAGACAGCTCACAGAGCAGCGAAAAGGGAATGCTATAGAATTCCAAAGTCTTTGTTCACGTTTTCAGCATGCCTTAATTTATTACCCAAGTTACTAACATTCTTTGTGTATTTCTCTTAAAACTGGGATAGTAGTCTCTTACATCTCCTGTTTGACAAATTTATTTTGGGGATCAAATAATATATGTAAAATAAGATCATACATGTTTTGCTAAAGTACAGAGCACTTTTTAAAGAAACAGTACTCTGGAACAAAGAAAATATGACCAGATAAAATTATCTAACACATTAGAAAAAAAATAAGTCTAGCATAAGGCTAATTTGGGTAAGTACATTTTAGTTGCTTTTTTAACTTGCTTTTCCAATTGTGCTTTTTTTTTTTCTTTTGAGACTTCACATTTTGTCAACCCTTGACACACAAGGAGTTTGAGAAACAAAAGGAAAGGACAATTCAGTATCTTCACCAGCTGGCTCTTGAGATTCATAGTAACCCTGGCATCTCTTTGAAACAGAAGAAGAAATTAATTAAGGAATTTCAAAAACACCATCCAGAAGCTTTGGATTAATATTTCTGGCACAAGAAACTACAATCAATTTGTAAATATAAACATTTCTGCTTTTCTTAAACTGCCATAGTTCAGAGAAAAGATAGGCTCAAAGCGTTTTAAGTGTTTTATTTGTATTTGTGTTGATTTTATTTTAATCATGTTTAAAATGTTAAGGAAGTTTTTAACTTTAGAAAAGAATGCAAGTTAATTTTCATGTTTGCTGATTCACTTAATCATTATGCTGCTAAAATCACTTCCGAATTGTGCTGCTATTATTAGGGATCTAGTACAGTTCATTTCCTTAGAATTATTCCCCCATGGTAAAGAGACTTATCATACATGAGCTCTCTAAGGAAAGTATGTACTTCTCTTAGTATATATCATTATTTTCAACCTTCTCCCTTCTGCTGCTGTAACCTAAATGGCAGTGAATCATTGAAATAGGGAAAGATGCATAAAGTGGAAGATCTTTTTTTAAGACTAGTCAAGTAAAGTGGAAGATTTTAAAAGCCATAAATTTAAAATTCATAGTTGCCTAAAACCATGATTTTGCCTTCTCAAACTCTCCTTCAGTCCACTAAGTATTTTATGGTTGTCTTCTATCCTTTATTCTTTGTTGCTTCCCTTTCTTCCTCTCTCTCTAGCTCGCCCTCGCCCTTTTTCATTTATTCCTTGCTTACACAGTTGAGCACAAGTGCCCCTCTCTGTGTTTTTAAATCGGTTATTCTCTTCATGTGGCAGAGGTTACATATTCAATACCAATTGAAAGTTACACAGAAAAAAAACTGCTGTAGTCTTAATTATGTCACTGATCACAGGGAAAGAAAAACATAAATCATAGGTCTCGGAAAAAAAATACAGTGAACAGATGTCATCAGTTTTATCTTTTTGTACAAAAACTGTATCAGTTGCCTTAGATTTGAATACTTAGATTCAGAGTTCTCAACAAGAAGCCAGATGCAATAGTGCATGCCTGTAATCCCATCTACTCAGGACTCTGATGTGGGAGGATCATTTGGTCCCAGGAGTTCAAGACCAGCCTGGACATCATAGAAAAGAAACAAAGTTCTCAACTAAGAATCAATGAAAAAGTTGCAAAGAGCCAAAGTATGATATACTTTCTGAAATTGTGAGCAATTTTCTGTGTGTACCTGTGCTTATGTTATTTTTCTAGGAAGAGGATTCATAGCTATCACCAGGTATTCAAAGGGGATTGTGACTCAAACACATTAAGACACAACATAGTATTGATTCTCTGTTTTCAGAGAATACACTTTAAGTTTTTTTTTTTTTTTTTTTGAGACAGAGTCTCACTATGTCACCCTGGGTAGAGTGCCTTGGCATCACAGCTCACAGCAACCTCAAATTCTTGGGCTCAAGTGATTCTCTTGCCTCAGCCTCCCAAGTACCTGGGACTATAGGCGCCCACCACAACACCTGACTATTTTTTTGTTGCAGTTGCCATTGGTGGCCCCAGCTGGGTTTGAACCCGCCAGCCTCCGTGTATATGGCTGAAGCTGTAACCACTGTGCTACAGGTGCCAAGCCTAAAAAGTCTTTATATATTTTCAAAATTTATGTTTTCCAAATTTTGCTTACTTTGTAAATAAACTATTAGCCTAAATATTCAGATGTTACAATAAGAGAATTCAGTTAGATGACTTTGAAATCCTTTCCCATTTTAACCTAATCAAGCTAAAAAAAATTCTGTATAGTTAAGAGCACAAAAATCACATTATAACCAAGATATCTGTACCAGAATGTTTATTGCTGCCCAATTCATAATTGCTAAGTCATGGAAGAAGCCCAAGTGCCCATCGACCCACGAATGGATTAATAAATTGTGGTATATGTACACCATGGAATATTATGCAGCCTTAAAGAAAGAGATTTTACCTCTTTTATGTTTATACATGGATGGATCTGGAACATATTCTTCTTAGCAAAGTATCTCAAGAATGGAAGAAAAAGTATCCAATGTACTCAGCCCTACTATGAAACTAATTTATAGCTTTCATATGAAGGCTATAACCCAATTATAGCATAAGAATATGGGGAAAGGGGCAAGGGAGGGGAGGGGAAGGATAGGTGGAGGGAGGGTAATTGGTGGGGCCACACCTATGGTGCATCTTAGAAGGGTACAGGTGAAACTTACTGAATGCAGAATATAAAGGTCTTAACACAATAACTAAGAAAATGCCATGAATGCTTTGTTAACCAGTTTGATGAAAATATTTCAGATTGTATATGAAACCAACACATTATACCCCATGATTGCATTAATGTACACAGCTATGATTTAATATATATAAAAAAATTCCTTCCTATTTTGAAAAAGAAACAAAAAAACAAGTCAGAATGGTTATTTGACACTACAAGATATAGCTGACCTAATTTCTATAGGGTTATTTTTAGAGTTGGGGAGGAAATTAATATACTTCCAGTGGAAGACCTGAGATAGTGGAAAATACTGAAAATGTGCAGCCACATCCACTTCAGTGGAAGAGGGGAACGTCTCCTTATTAGGAAAGTCACCATTTAACATTCAAGGGGAATCAGGTGGGGAATTACTGTGACTGGCACCATTTAGACAAATGCTTTAAGGATATTACCATGTCCTTGGGTCTTCAGAAAATTATATCCTTAGCAAGTATCTTTCCTCTGAGTCTGTTTTATTTTTAAAATCTCAAAAATAAAAATATACACATATAGATTTTTACTTAAAAGGTTATACCAGGTAATATCAAAGGTATGTTCCAGTTCTTTGAATGGTAACAATCTACTGTGAATAGCAGGTTAGTGAGGGAGAATGGGTAGTCAGTAACAAGAATATGGGCTCAAGTCAGAGGCCTAGATTTCTTTGATGCTACTTGACTTATAGGTTCAAAGGGAAAAGATGGACAGTGAACACCATGGATTAAGTAAAATTACTTGAAGTAAACTTAACTTGAAGTCAAAGTTGTTAAGTATGTTTTAAATTTTTTTTTTCTTTCTTTTTCTTTTTTTTTTTTTTTTTGAGACAGAGCCTCAAGCTGTCACCCTGGTTGGACAGCTGTGGAATCACAGCTCACAGCAACCTCCAACTCCTGGGCTCAAGCGATTCTCCTGCCTCCACCTCCCAAGTTGCTGGGACTACAGGTGCCCACCTCAGCACCGGCTATTTTTTGGTTGCAGCTCTCATTGTAGTTTGGCTGGCAAGGCTGGATTCCAACCTGCCAGCTCAGGTGTACATGGCTGGCGCCTTAGCTGCTGAAGCCACAGGCGCCGAGCCTTAAATGTTTTATTTTATTATTTAGGCTGGGTGCAGTAGTGGATGCCAATAGTCCCAGCTACTCTGGAGCTAAGGCAGAAGGATAACTTGAGCCGAGGAGTTTGAGGTTTCAGTGAGCAATAATTACACCAATGAACTCTAGCCCAAAAAACAAAGCAAGACCTTGTCTCAAAAAACAATTATTTAGGCTTGGCGCCTGTGGCTTAACAGGCTAAGGCACCAGCCACGTACATCTGAGTCGGCCGATTCGAATCCAGCCCGGGCCTCCAAACAACAACAGCTGCAACCAAAAAATGGCCAGGCGTTGTGGTGGGTGCCTGTAGTCCCAGCTACTTGAGAGGCGGAGGCAGGAGACTCGCTTGAGCCCAGGAATTGGAGGTTGCTGTGAGTTGTGATGTCACAACACTATCCAGGGTGACAGCTTGGATAAAAAAAAAAAAAAAAATTTAATTTGAGTTCAGTACCTGTAGCTCTGGCCGTTAGGGCGCAAGCCACATACACCCAAACAACAATGACAACTACAACCAAAAAATGGCCAGGCGTTGTGGCGGGCACCTATAGTCCCAGCTGCTTGGGAGGCTGAGGCAAGACAATCATTTAAACCCAGGAGTTTGAGGTTGCTGTGAGCTGTGACACCACAGCACTCTACCCAGGGTGACAGCTTGAGACTCTGTCTTAAAAATATATATATATTTAATATGAATGAGATTTTCTACAACATTCTCTAATGTAGCATATTTTTATCTACCTTTAGATCTGCATGTCAGCGCGTGTGCACGCACACACACACACAACTGAATTAAACTTGTTTACAAGGAAAAATTGACTTCCACCAAAGGTTTTTGAAGCTTCTGAGGCATTAATTTCTAAAGAGAAATTCCTAACCAAGAGGTGCCATGCCATCTAGTGACAACCTCATAAAATACAGTTACTAGGATTAAAAACAAATTCCCAAGCATATTTGATTGTTGGTCAGTTTTAGTTTAAATATTTTGAGGGAACTTATATGTAATGTATTTTTTCTCCTGTATAAATCTAGTTCCACCCACTGAAAAGCTTACTTCCTGGTGGAATATTTAGTAAATTTCTCAATTAAATCTGATTCATAATGCCTGAAACTCTGTTTAAATGTCTTATTATTCACAATCTCAGGTACGACAGATTCTTTGCTTGACCAAACTTTAGTCATACTCCTGAACTTTCTGCCTGGCCAAACTGTGCACTTCCTTTTCAAATCCTGTTTTAGCTAAGTCAGTTTAGCAAGAATCTGATCAGGATCTGATGTGGTTCTCACCCTCCACCATATCGCCGGGGAGGTCTCATCATCCTGGCCTGTCTTCAGTAAGGATCTTGTAAGGCCAGTCAGCCCTGCTTCTTGGTTATAAATTCTCACTTGTCCATTTTGTAGTCAGAGTTGAACCTCACATCTCTCCCCACTGTAAAATACCATAGCAGTGGTCCCTGTATCTATCAGAATGGTCCTGAATTAAGTCATCTTTTAACAAGTCCCATTGACATTGAATATTTTTTTCTTTGACAAGTACTATCCAGGTAAATAAAAATTTTCTAAGTCAAAGAAACAAATTTTGAGACTAAACCTTTCTCCTGTCATATAGCTTATACACATAAAGAATGTTCAAGGTCAGAAGCCATTCTTGGGACCTTTAGACCTTTTTTCTAGAACTCTAGGAGAGAATTGGAATGCTTTTATTATGCTAATTGCTGGTGTGCTAAAAATTTTTGTGGGCTTTTTTTGTTTGTTTTTTGAGACAGAATCTCATTCTGAGTGCTGCAGCATCATAGCTCATAGCAACCTCAAATTCTTGGGCTTGAGCTATCTTCTGGCCTGAGCCACCTGAGTAGTGGGGCTACAGGCCTATGCCACTATGTCTGGCTAGTTTCTTTTCTATTTTTAGTAGACAGGGTCTGGCTTTTGCTCAGGCTGGTCTCAAACTCATGAGCTCAAGCAATCCACCTGCCTTGGCCACCCAGAGTGCTAGGATTACAGACATTAGCCCCCCACTCTAAAAAGATTTTTTTTTTTTTTTTTTTTTTGAGTAAGAGCCTCAAGTTGTAACCCTGGTAGAGTGCTGTGGCATTACAACTCACAGCAACCTCCAATTCCTGGGCTCAAGTGAGTCTCCTGCCTCTGCCTCCCAAGTAGCTGGAACTACAGGCACCTGCCACAACGCCCGGCTGCTTTTTGGTTGCAGCTGTCATTTTTGTTTGGAGGACCTGGGCTGGATTGGAACCCACCAGCTCAGTTGTACATGGCTGGCGCGTTAGCCCATTGAGCCATAGGCACTGAGCCCTAAAAAGATTTTTAAACATAAAACCCAAAAAGCAGCCCCAGCTCTGTCACATGACAACCTATGACCAATGATACTTCCCAATCATAGGTATAATAATTCAACATTTCACCTATGCCAGGTAATGCTAAGAGATATAGTGGATATATCATAATCCCACTTTTTTTATTTAGCTTCAGAATTTTATATTAAAGGGATTTCTGTGACATAACATAATGTCTAAGGTACTCAATAAAAATAATAGTCAAATTATAATAATTTTGCTTTCATTAAATTTTTCTGAAAATAGAAAAAGTACCCATTACATACCATTTTGAACTTAATTATTTCCTTTAATTTTCAAAATAATTTGATATATTATTTCGAAGGAAAATTTATGGGAAATTATAAAGCAAGCAACTACAGAGTTCTTTACAATTAGATCCAAGATAAACATAAATTTTGCATATTGAAAAAAATTTTTATTAAATCACAGCGGCGTACATTAGTGCAATCAAGGGGTACAATGTGCTGGTTTCATATACAATCTGAAATGTTTTCATTAAACTGTTTAACATAGCCTTCATGGCATTTTCTTTTTTTTTTTTTTTTCCAGTGGTAAGACAGAATTTATTTACAGAAAAGAATACAGAAAACACTAAAGCTCCTGGTAGAGGGAGAGAACTCAAGTGGGGAGAGAAAAGCTCTCTCCATTTCTCTCCCAGTCTTTCCCCGTCTCGCCTTTAGGCTTTTAGTCTCGGGGTATATACAGGTGTATGGGTTCCTCGGCCAGGAAACGAATGAACACAGTCCCTTCCGCCGGGGGCAAGGTGAAGCATATTGAAAATTTATCAAAATTCCTAATACATTTTGGCAATCTGATGATTTAAAGGCACTTTAAAAGTTGTCTCACTGAACTACTACAGACGTGTTTGAGAAAAAAGTCTAATACCGATGACCATTTCTTCCTTCTAAAACATTGAAATAATTTATTGGAAAAATCCATGAGCAGTGTGATCATTTTGATTTTTTTTATAAAGATTCTTTTATAATTTGGGCTAATATCTTGAAGGCCATATCCATCCGTTCCGGGGAAGCCAAAGAGAAGGACACTCTCAAGTAAGGGCTCGGGGCTGAGCTATCGATGTAGAAACTGTTCCCGGGAAGCAGTAATATCTCTCTCTTCATGGCTTCTTCTTCAATCAGTTCTTTTACATCAGAAATGCCTTTAATTTTAATCCACAAAAACATCCCAGCCGTAGGAACATGCCATTCCGCCAAACCAGTTAACCACTTGTCCGCCGCGGACAACACTGCGTCTTTCTGGTGCCTGTAGAAATCGATAACTCGGCGCACGTGAGCCAGGAAGCCGTCCTCTCCCCACTGGTGCAGAAGCTGGGATACCACGAGCTGGCTAAAAGTGCTGGGGTGCAAGGATGACACTTCCGTGTGAAGAACAACTCTCTCTATCAAGGCCTTCGGGCCAGTTAAAAACCCTACTCTCAACCCAGAGGAGAGGACTTTGGAGAAAGAGTCGGCTCTGATGACACGCCCGTCGACATCCATGGACAGAAACGTCGGGGCCCAGGTCTCGTTAAACTGGAGAAAATAGTACGGATCATCTTCGACTATGAGGAAATCATATTCTCTTGCAAGCTCGTAGATTTCCTTTTTGCGGTCACTTGTTAATGAGTTTCCAGTAGGGTTGTTGCCATTCGGGACAGTATAGAGAAACTTGGGGGTGTTTCTCTTGGGGTTCTTTGAATCTTCTGGTTTCCACTTGGAAAGTATTTCTCTGAGGGAGTCTGGGATCATCCCGTGCTCGTCACTGGCCACCTTGATCATGTTGCAGCCCAGAGGCCTCAGAGCCTGAAGTGTTCCCCCGTAAATAGGTTCATTTAGGAGAACGTTATCTCCGGGGTTAAGGATCATTTCAAACACCTTACAAAGTCCATCCTGGCTGCCAGACGTGACACATATGTCCATTTGTCCTTGACTAGGGGGATAGTGGGCGGTGGGAGGATTATGCAGTCTTACTTGCAGCTGTTTTAGCCAGGACAGCAGCTCCGGAATCCCAGCACTCTGAGAATACTGCAGCGCTTTCTTCATCATCTCCTCTCCGAACTGGATGGTCGTTCCATCTTCCACGGTGATGGCGGCGGTCTTAAAGGGGAACATGCTCGGATTCGGCGCTCCAGTAGCCAAGGAAATGACCGATTTGGGTGCCTTGATCAATTTACTGGTCACCGCCCGGATGGGAGACGGCGTCCTGGACGCGCTGACCGCCGTGAGAAACCGCGCGTAGTTCATGTCTGCAGCCGCCCGAGCGCGAGATCGTCCCCGGCCGAGGACAGAGAAACCGGATGGAGGGTCCGTCCCGCCGCTTCCGCCCCGGGCGACCCCGACCCGACCCGGGACACGCCCCCGCCCGGACCCGCCCCCGCCGCGGCCAATCAGCGCCGTCCGCCTCCCAGCCCCGGGTCCCCGGCTCGGGTCACCGCCCTCTGCGCCGGGGGCTGTCCCGGACGCTCCTGAGTCAGCTCAGCGCTGGCTCCACGGTGGACCTCCCGGCACAGAGTGGTCCCAGCGCCATGACCCCCCCTGGCGCCGGCGTGAGTCAAGGGCCATAATCCCTCTCGTAGGAAAATCAATCCAGTAGAACATGAACATAAAATTAACAATCGAGTAAATGCACAGTGAAATGAATGCAGAACTCTGCACCACACGTTTCTTTTGGCGTCTGAAGGCTTTAGCAGGGAAGCAGTATTTAAGCTTGGTCTTTAAGTCTCAATAGGAGTTAGAAATTTGTGACGTTTCCAGAAGGATCAGAATTTACAAAGGGGCTTGGGATTGATAAATGGTATTTTATACGTATATCCATCTCCCTGGATGGCATGTGTTCTTGGTCCTTGAATATCTGAGGCTGGTAATGTATGAAGAAAAGTAACGTATTTGGCTCACATTCTGCATCCGCATCTGCTTCTGATGAGGGTCTCAGGAAGCTTTCATTCCTGCAGAAATTTGAGGGGAGCTGACGTGTCACGTGACTAACAGAAAACTCATTACGGTGGGAAAGCGCCAGACTATTCATGAGGGACCCACCCCAAACACTTCTCACTAGACTTCACCATCAACGACGGAGATAAAACTTGGAGGGGACAAATACCCAAACTCTATTAATAGTGTATCTTCTATGACAAACAGTATTCCTTAATTTGTAGGCTGTGTGTTGAAGAGCGGACAACAGAGGAAGTTTGTCCCACGGAGTCTGACTTTATCTCAAGACAATAGGAAGCAGGAGAGCCTGGTCTGGTTTTTTGTTTGTTTGCTTTTTTGAGACAGAGTGTCACTTTGTGGCCCTCGGTAGAGTGCCATAGCATCACAGCTCACAGCAACCGCAAACTCTTGGGCTTACGTGATTCTCTTGCCTCCGCCTCCTGAGTAGCTGGGGCCCCAGCTACAATGCCAGGCTACTTTTAGAGAGAGGTATACTCTGGCTCAGGCTGATCTGAACCTGTGAGCTCAGGCAATTCACCCGCCTCAGCCTCCCAGAGTACTAGGATTACAGCTATGAGCCACTGCACCCAGCCTTCTGATCTGGTTTTAAAAGGCCTTAACTGGCTGGGTGGCTCACATCTGTAATCACCTACTTCACTACCAGGTGGATCACCTGAGTACAGGAGTTCAAGACCAGCCTGAGGCTCTGTGCCTGTAGCTCAGTGATTCGGGCGCCAGCCACATACACTGGGACTGCAGTGTCCAAACCCAGCCCGGGCCTGCCAAACAACAATGACAACTACAACAAAAAATAGCTGGGTATTATGGTGGGCACCTGTAGTTCCAGCTACTTCGGAGGTTGAGGCAAGAGAATCGCTTAAGCCCAAAAGTTTGAGGTTGCTGAGAGCTGTAATGTCACAGCTGTCTACTGAGGGTGACAGCTTGAGACTGAGGGTGACAGCTTGAGACTCTGTCTCAAAAAAAAAAAAAAAAAAGAAAGAAAGAAAGAAAGAAAAACCAGCCTGAGCAAGAGATCAACCTGTCTCTACTAAAAATAGAAAAACTAGTCAGGCATTGTGGCCAATGCCTATAGTTGCAACTACTCTACAGGCTGAGGCAAGGGGATTGCTCAAGCCCAAGAGTTTGAGGTTGCTGTGAGCCACAATGCCATAGCACTCTACCAAGGGCGATAAAGTGAGACTGTTTCCAAAAGAAATTCAAAAATAATAGATTGCCTCAGATTTTACTATTTAGAGCTAATGTTAAATGTTGTCTTTAAAGTCAAAAGTCAAATATATTAAAACAGTATCTATCTTTAGTAATAAAATTTCCAAATAAGGTGTTGAAAGGTTGGAAGCTTTGATTCTAGTGATAAAAGATTGTAGTCTATATTCATCAATTTTAGAAATGAATTTGTAGGGTATCAAAAATCAGCACTTTGAGAGCTAAGCTGTATAGAAATTAGTTCTCCATGGTAAGCATGTAAAAACATATACACATTCTCTGTAGAATATTAACAGGAGATACCAGACTGGGGCATGCTTAGAAAAGGCAGCTTTGAGGAATGACCCAGTTCCTCAAAGGAAAAACACATGGTTGGTGAGGATAGGATGCTTCCTGTCCAGAAGAGGACCTGGCAAGCCAAGCAAAGTCTTTTAAATGAGGAATTGCAACTACTTCACCTCAAAATTCTAACACTACTTACACTGTTTGGTTTCAAAAACTTTTTATGCTCCCAGATTACACACTAGTAACTAAGTATCACACAAATACAGTCACTTTGTAACTTTGTTATGATAACCAGTCCAGATTTAGGGAGGGCTGACCTGGCACTAACCAACACAATCCAAACATGACCATAAGGGACAAGTCTTTCATTCTGTCCAGCATCTATCATTTCACTTCCATTATCCTTTGGGGAAATTATCTTCTGTCAGTCTAGGCCATCTCAGCAGGATTGTAAAACCCTCTCTAGTCATGGGGTAGATGCATGATCCTGGCTGGGCTGAAAAGACTGGTAGCACTTTGATCCATGAGTATAACATCATAAGATATAAAATACAGGAGCTATTTTGATGACAGGGCTCTAGAAAGGCTGCCCCTAAATTTCTATAACCTAGATTCCTAGGTTACTCTACTCTGGCCTTTTTCCTTCCTAAGGCTGCTGATTCAGCTTTTTTTGAATTTTATAAGCTATCCTCTGTCATGCTGATAAGATTTTGTTTTGCTGAAGACAGCCCAAATGAATTTCTATTGCTTGCAATCAAAAAAGCCCGCCTGATCTATTCATCAATGTCACTGCACTGTTTAAATTGGAAAGCTGGAGCCTTTAACACCTTAATATGTTTACTGGATAAGAGATCATAAAAAGAGTTTTAAAACAAAATGCTAACATGTTTATCAAGAGTTCTTGAAAAACCCTGAGATGACTTCAAATTTCTTTTCATCCTAAAATATAATATAGCACTTTAATGAGTAAAATAATACATTGCTGCCAACGTAGTAGTAACAGAAAACACTGTATTAAATTAGCTTTAGTCTCTACCCTTTCAAACGTATTCTAAGTAAAAATTAAACATTATATATGCACAAGATTAGTCCTTCCAATTTTAATATGTATAAATAAAACTTTTTAAATACTTAGTTCTAAAAGAGAGAAGAAATTGTTATCACCCTAAAAACACTTTGACCAATTCCTAGTCATAGTCACACAAAACTACCTTGTAAGGAAAACCAAGCAGTGAGATAGCAAAGTTTGTGCTTTCAGCTAGGAAGAATGCAACTTAAAATGTATTGACTCTTCCATCTTCTAATGAAAAACAACCCACTCTCAGAAACAGCATAAGCACTGTCATGGTAGTCTAGCTCCTACTGAAAAAAAGGGCTGAGTTACATTTTATAGTAATTACCTAGCTAAGAAGCCTTTGAAAATTCACAAGAGATTGAAGGATTTACATAAACTCAAGGCTTTATGGTAGGATTAAAAGTAACACAGTTCCTTAACCTTTTTTAAAAGGAAGATTGAAATTAAACCTTTCAATCACAAATCAAGACTTTCATTCAGAAATGTTTCTTAAATATCGAATTTCTCTTCACAGACACTATGCCCATTTTCTTCATAATCTTCTCTTGTTACCACCATATCTTCAAAATCATCATTCTCCGAGATCAATTTTCCACCTTCCCATGCATAAGTAATAGGGCTGAAAATAAAGGTAAAATAAATGAGTTCAGATGATTTTATAGAACAACTGAAAACATGTCTGAAAACATTAATTACTAACTGAAATATTCCAAGCTCTACCCAACGTAATTTAACAGAAAATCATTTAAGGTATAAAATAAGCATACTTTTCACACAAATAGAGCAAACTCAAAAGGAAAGGAACCTTGGTCATAGTAAGTGTTCTTTTTTCCCTATGCCCCAAATTTTTGGGCCCTCTACTTCTAATGAAATAAAAATCAAGAATATAAGCAAAAGACCAAAAGCCGACTAAATAGGAAAACATCATTATAACTGAGTCTAAGCTGTGTATGTGTTAAGAATACATCATCTCATTAGTCCTCAAAGCAATCCTTCAAGTACCCATTACAACACCCCTTTTATAGATTTGGTAAATGCAGTTCAGACAGAAATAGGATTAAACCCAGAACTCTTGTGATAGTCTGCGCTTTTTTGTTGTCCTTAATAAATGAAACATTTAGAAAACACAGTACAACATAAAAAAAATACATGGTGGGACACAGACAATAGGCAAAACTGGAGAAGCTAAAACATTTAGTTTGGTTTTGCTATATACAACTAAGGTATACTTTGTATTATGACTCAGTTCTTTTTTTTTTTTTTTTTTTGGCTGGGGCTGGATTTGAACCCTCCACCTCCGGCATATGGGGCCAGCGCCCTACTCCTTTGAGCCACAGGTGCCGCCCTATGACTCAGTTCTATTTCTAGTGTTCCTCTCCCCCAAGTCAAAGTGGTAAATCTAAAAAAGGTAAAGAAAAAAGTTAATTTTTTCTTTATTGTATTTCCATTAATTTTTCATAAAGATTTATATCCAAATATATTTAAAAATTACATACAAAAGCAGATGCATAATAAACTTTATTTTATGCAGTAAGTTTATTGAAATTCCAAAATGCTCAGATTACAGGTGAGAGCTATCACAACCAGCCCCGAGCAGGCTTTTTTGGTAAGAACTCCTAATTCAAGGTAAGAGACTGGGCTTTAATCTGTTCACTACTAGTTCACCATAAGGTATTTGCCAGTCATGAACCCTTGTTTTTTTATTTACAAATTACAAATTATGAAGTTGAACAAAACATTCTCAAACAGGGTATAACAGTTTGAATTCTTAAAAAAAAGAACACTTAAATGTTAAAGTCATTTAAAATTAAAAATATTTAGAATTTTCCAAAATTCAAAAAAAAACTTGTGAATTTAACTTACCTTGATGGTTCCATTCTTAAATTTCTTACCTTGATGGTTCCATTCTTAAATTTCTATTCTTGATAAAAACTAGAGGAAAACCCCATCTCTAAAAATAGCTGGGCGTTGTGGTGGGCACCTATAGTCTCAGCTATTCAGGAGGGTTAGACTAGAGAATCACTTGAGCCCAGGAGTTTGAGGTTGCTGTGAGCTATAAGGCTCGGCACTCTACCCAGGGCAACATAGTGAGACTCTGTCTCAAAAAAAAAAAAAAAAGAAAAAGAAAAACTAGCAGGGCAATGTGGTGGAAGGCTAAAGTAAGAGGGTTGCTTGAGACTAAGACTTTGAGGTTGCTGTGAGCTATGACACCACAGCACTCTACCCAGGGCAACACAGTGAGACTGTCTCAGAAAAATAAAAAAATAAAAATAAAAACTGTTAATAAATGGTAACTCAGATAAATCATATAGATAAAACCTGACTGCTTTGCTATAAAAACCTCTTAGGAACAAGGATTGGTTTGCTATATAGAAGGAGTTGCATGTTAATTGAGCGCCCATTGTGTACAAAACACTATGGTTAACACTTACATACTTCCATCCCATTTAATTCACTGAAATGCAAGGTTTATCATTTCAATTTCTGAACAAAGGAAAATAAAGATCCAACTGGTTAAACAAACTTACAACATGGAAGAACCAGGCTTTAAATGCAAGCCTGCCTACAGACCACCTTTTCTACAAGATGAATCACAGGTTTTGTTTCCATATAAAGCAACACTTACTTTTCAGGCAGCACTACAGAAACATCATAATCTGTTGGAGTAAGACATCGAACTTCTGAGTAAACACGATCTCTAAATCCTGGGAAAAGGGAATTTCCTCCTGTCAAAACAATGTTCCTAAAAAAATGTGGCTGCATTTCTGTAAAAGGAAAACAGAAGGAGAAAGGGAGTGGGGAAAGGTCATAGAAAGTCCTTCCACTTACTCTGGAAAGATGTAGTAGATGAAGCAAGTAACAATTAGGCCACCTTGAGCAATGTAGTGAGATATTATCTCTCTCCCTACAAAAAAATTGTAAAACTTATCCAAGCATGGTAGCACATGCCTAGAGTCCCAGCTATGTGGGAGGCAGAGGTGGGAGGATCCCTTGAGCGAAGGACTTAGTTAGATTGTAGCCCTGGCAGTGAACTATGATCATACCACTGCCTTCCAGCCAGTCTAAATGACAGAGCAAAACCCTGCCTCTAAAAAAATTTAAATTTCTTGGGTGGCACCTGTGGCTCAGTGAGTAGGGCGCAGGCCCCAAATACAGAGGATGGCAAGTTCAAACCCAGTCCCAGCCAAACTGCAACAAAACAATAGCCGGGCATTGTGGCAGGCACCTGTAGTCCCAGCTACTCAGGAGGCTGAGGCAAGAGAATCACCTAAGCCCAGGAGTTAGAGGTTGCTGTGAGCTGTGTGACGCTACAGCACTCTACCAAGGGTGATAAAGTGAGATTCTTTCTAAACAAACAAAAAAAAAAAATTAAAATTTATATAAACATTTTTTAAAAAGCAACTAAGAATTACAGTTACTAGTTGAGGAACTACATAATTTTTGAGATCCGGTCTAAGATTTGTAATGAGATTTAGAGTATACATAACTGGAGACATTAAGGAGAGTGAAATACAACCTCATAGACCTTTAAAAGAAAAAGCTAATGTGAGGGAAGTTGACTACTGGCTACTTATTATCTACTTATGCAAGCTATATATAAGTGAGTGACATTCTAGTAGCAGACATCTGATAATTATAATCACTGTTCCCTAAAATGGAGGGGGTCTTGCTGTAGGCTGAGATTGTGAGCAAGCATAAAGATATAAAGGAGGTCTTTTATGGCATTTAACTTCTGATCCTAACTTACCATGTTATCTCACTGAGTGAGACATAATTATTGCGCAATACATACATTTGATAAAAAAAACAGAATCCATAACAGTATTTAAAGAAGGGATCTAAGTGTGGGTAGGGCTCAGTGGCTCATGCCTGTAATCCGAGCATTCTGCAACGCCAAGGAAGGAGGATCCAGTGAGCTCAGGAGTTTGAGACCAGCTTGGGCAAAAGTGAGACACCAGCTCTACTAAAAACAGAAAAAATGGCCGGGCGCAGTGGCTCACGCCTGTAATCCTAGCACTCTGGGAGGCTGACACAGGCGGATTTCCTGAGCTTACAAGTTCGAGACCAGCCTGAGCAAGAGCAAGACTAAAAAATAGCTGGGTGTTGTGGCAGGTGCCTGTAGTCCCAGCTACTTGTGATGCTGAGGCAAGAGGATCTCTTGAGCCCATGAGTTTGAATTTGCTGTGAGCCATGACACCACAGCACTCTACTGGGGGTGACAAAATGAGACTGTCTCCAAAAAACAAAATAAAAATACAAAAATTAGTTGGGTAACGTGGCTAACACCTATAGTCTCAGCTATGCAGGACACTGACGCAGGAAGATCTCTTCAACCCAGGAGTTTGAGGTTGCTGTTAGCTAGGCCATGGCACTCCAGCCTCAACAACAGAGTGAAAGTCAGTCTAAAAAACAAACAAAAAAAGGATCAGGTGGATTCCTTTCCCACTAGAAACAATAAGCTTAAGCAGTATTACAAGCTTACAGTCCCAGCTAGTTGGAAGGTTGAGGCAGCCAAACTGCTTAAGCCCAGAAGCTCAGAGTCCAACATGAGCAATACAGTGAGACCCTGTCTTTTAAATTAAAAAAAAAATGTACAAAGCACACCAGGAAATCTGTCAGGAATTAATAGGGATTGGCCATCCCACTTAATGGTTCTGTTCACCAAAACAAGGGTAGAGGCTCAGCACTTTAGCTCAGTAGCTAGGGCACCTGCCACATACACTGGAGCTGGCTGGTTTGAACTTGGCCAGGGCCTGCCAAACACCAATGACAACTACAACCAAAAAATAGCTGGGCATTGTGTCAGGTGCCTGCAGTCCCAGCTACTTTGGAGGCTGAAGAGAATCACTTAAGCCCAAGAGTTGGAGGTTGCTGTGAGCTGCGATGTCACAGCTCTACCGAGGGTGATATAATGAGGCTGTGTCTCAAAAAAAGAGGCTAAAGTTCTCTTATTTTAACATTGAGTCTCATGACACTAAAGCAGTATAGTAAAAAATGTGGCATATATCACAATTATAACTTTATATAAAATGTGATATTAATATGAACATAGTTGTGAAACAATTAGGTGATAACACTTTGTGACTTCTAAATTTTTTTTTTCTTGGCCAGGGGCAGGTTTAAACCTACCACCTCCGGTATATGGGGTCAGTACCCTACTCCTTTGAGCCACAGGCCCTCCACTCTAAATTTTTTTTTTTTTAATGAGAGGAAGCATACTGAATGTGCTAGATTTTATCCAATGCCTAGAGTCTTCCTTACGAACGAGGATGATAAGATATAAAAGTACTCTTTAATGACTTTTTCTATATCAGATTTATAATATAGGATGAATCAAGTAAAAAAATACTTTTTGAGACATGTTCCCCAGGCTGGTCCCAAACTCCTGGACTCTACTGATCCTCTCAAGTAGCTGGGATTACAGGTGCACATCGTCATGTCCAGCATCAAGACTTATTTAAGTGTATCATGGGAGGGATCTGAAATCTCTGTAAATAAAAGAGACTTGCCATTTGCCTGAAATTATTTAGAAGAAGCAGGGTCCATAGAGCATATGATATTTAAACATATTATTATTCTTCAATATTTTACTGTACTTATTTACACACCTTCAGGTAAGTTCTGAATTGAATAGACAATGGCTTCTGGAATTCCCATTTCTTGAATGCCTATATCAGAAGGATTAAAGAGTATTTCTGGAACAGCAAATCTCTCATTGGCCAGACGAAGAATCTGTTCCCCAGATTTATATTTTCCACTCAACACCATCTCTTCCCTTGGCTTAAAGAAAAATAAGATTAAAAGTTTAAATTAGATTATCTGCTCAGATGACTAATAATAATTAGTAATGGGTGGGCAAGGTGGCTTCTGCCTATATATCTAGCATTCTGGAAGGCCAAGGCAGGAAGATCCCTTGAGCTCAGGAGTTTGAGATCAGCCTGAATAAGAATGGGATCCTGTCTCTACTAAAAACAGAAAATACTAGCCAGGCACAGTGATGGGTGTCTATAGTGCCAACTCCTTGGGAAGCTGAGGAAGGAGGATCGTTTGAGTTTAGGAGTTTGAGGCTGCTATGAGCTAGGCTAACAGAACATCACTCTAGCATAGGCAACAGAGTGTGACTTTGTCTCTCAAAAAAACCCAAGAATTTGTTTTTTGTGTGTTTTTTGGCCAGGGCTGGGTTTGAGCCGACCACCTCTGGCATAAGGGGCCAGTGCCCTACTCCTACAGATGCCACCCAAAACCAAGAATAATATTTAGTGATATATAATACTAATATGTTAACCATATTCTTCTAAGTACCAACATTCTCAAAAGTTAGAAAAATGTGGCCTTTTCTCCTGTCATTCAAACCACACAAATAATTCCTGCCTCTAATATGGTCCCCCAAGGATAATAGAGAATCTTTATTTGACACATTTTTAAAATACAGAAAAGGAGAACAGAAAATGGGGAACTTCATGTAGTTGCAATTTTAGAGAACAAAGAATACACTTTAAATAAAATTTAGATTGCAATTTTAGAGAAAAAAGAATACACTTTAAATTTAAAAAAAAAAAAAAAACTGGCACGTCTTGTGTTCCTGCCACTATCTACTGTCACTTCCCCACTTCCGGTATGTATCTTTCCTCCCCTACATCAGGTGTTTACTACATGTGTGCTTGTATTCCATTAGTATTTCCCCTTTCCCTAGTATAAAAAGCCTACGTCTTTAAATTTCTTTACTATTCAAACCGTATTCAAAATTAATTTCCAAATGATTTAAGAAAGTCTTTATCCTTGAAATTACTTTATAATGCCAACTTAGGAGGAGGCGTATGTACATAAAACAACACAAACTTTGAACAACCATGACTTATATTCTCTTGTGATTTATTTTCTGCTAACCTATACATTCTGTGAGCTATGTTGCTAAAGGAGACAGAAACAAATAATCCCCTTCCATGATATTCTGTATCATTAAAGTGTTTCTTTCAATATTATAGAGATTCATCAGCTCTTCTAGAGTCAATTACATTCATTTAGTTTGACTTATATATAAGGGTTCCTGAACATATCGAGGCATCTACTCTCTATTCAGATTTCAGTTTTCTCAAGAGTTTTTTCTGACTTCCACTATTTTTCTTTTTTATTTTTTTGGAGACAGAGCCTCAAGCTGTCATCCTATATAGAGTGCGGTGACATCACAGCTCACAGCAACCTCCAATTCCTGGGCTCAAGTGAGTCTCTTGCCTCCTTCCCCCAAGTAGCTGGGACTACAGGCACCCACCACAATGCCGGGCCATTTTTTTTTTTTTTTTTTTTGCAGCCATCATTGTTGTTTGGCGGGCCCGGGCTGGATTCGAACCCACCAGCTCAGGTTTACATGGCTGGCACCTTAGCCCGTTGAGCCACAGGCGCAGAGCCATGTGTGTGTGTGTGTGTGTGTGTGTGTGTGTGTGTGTATTTTATTTATTTATTTATTTTTTTTTTGCAGTTTTTGGCCAGGGCCAGATCTGAACCTGCCACCTCCAGTATATGGGGCTGGCACCCTACTCCTTGAGCCACAGGCGCTGCCCACCATTCACTATTCTTTATCACCCTATAGTATCCTTCTTGGGCCATAGCGTTCACCTCCACATCTCCACTACCAAACATAAGATAGTAACTGGTACATGGGAGGCATTCAGTAAACTCTTGAATAATGACATGTGAACCAACAACGTGCCATTCATTGTATTAGGCACATTACAAACATTCCTGGATGAATTCTCACAAAAGCCTGTAAGATAGGGATATTTTTCTTTCAGTAAGTGTGCAATTGGGCTCTTCAAGGTTACACCTTGTTCAGGGGATAGTCATATAAAAAGTTAAAAGCACATATAAAAATATTTCTTTTGGTGCGGCGCCTGTGGCTCAAAGGAGTAGAGACCATACCGGAGGTGGCAGGTTCAAACCTCGCCCTGGCCAAAAACTGCAAAAAAAAAAAAAAAATATATATATATATATATATATATATGAAAAAATATATATATATGAATTCCTTTCGCTACATTGCCATTCAATCTGGATATGAATGATCAGATGTCTGTCATTTGGAAATTCCATGCTCAAAAACATTATTTTTAAGTAAAAACTATCCTGAAAGTTACAGAATATTCACAATACTCTAGAGAGAACAAAAAAACTATAAATCACTTTAAACCCAACTAAGTTATTGCTTTAGTAACAAACAGAATATATTTCCTCACAGAGGTATTTTTCCTTCTTAGCAGAATGGAAAATGTTTCCTTTAAAATTACAAATTTAAAAATACAAATTCATTTAAAGCCAAACCATTCTGGGTATTGACAAAATAAGCAGAAGGATCATTTGAAACCTAGAGTTCTGGACCCTTTTCGCTACAGAAAAAATTTTTTTGAAGTTTGCTGGACATGGTTGCCCATGCTTACAGTTCTACCTACTATGGAGGCTGAGGTGGGAAGATCACTTGAGCCCAGGAGTTCAAGGCTGCAGTGAGCTATGATAGTGCTACTGTACTCTAGTCTGGGCAATAGGATGAGACCTTGTCTCTTAAAAAAATAACAACAATAGGCTCGGCGCCTGTGGCTCAGCGGGCTAAGGCGCCAGCCACGTACACCTGAGCTGGCGGGTTCGAATCCAGCCCCAGGGCCCGCCAAACAACAATGACGGCTGCAACCAAAAAATGACCGGGCGTTGTGGCGGGTGCCTGTAGTCCCAGCTACTTGGGAGGCAGAGGCAAGAGACTCGCTTGAGCCCAGGAATCGGAGGTTGCTGTGAGCTGTGATGCCATAGCACTCTACCCAGGGTGACAGCTTGAGGCTCTGTCTCAAAAAAAAAAAAAAAAAAAAAAAAGCTGTGGTATATTTAAACAATGGAAAACTAGTCATCCATTAAAAAAAATATGGAGCCTTTGT